>JAUJPP010000005.1:33102252-33403810 GCA_030562195.1 Nipponacmea schrenckii
TTCGAAGGATGATTCTTGGTAATCTTTCATTAACATAAGCATACTTCCTGTTACACGGGTATTCTTTTCACCAACTATAGGATTACTTGCTGATGGCTATCTTAACAATTGTGTTTCTCCATGATTTAATGATTTAAGTAATTTATTAATTTTATTTTTCCCTTTCCCACAGGTATATCACCACCAACAATTCTATTTTGGCCTATCTTGAACCATTTTGAAAATCTAAATTACTACTGTCGGGGGATGAGTAAACATCCTTAAAGCTGGTCTTGAGCATGGACAAATCCTACCTCCCCCTCCATAGAAAATAAGAACATAAAATGGAGTAGGGTTGGGTAGCCCGCTCGCAGCACATGCACTGACGCTTTGGCAATTCTTTTTTCTTTTTTTTTTTTTTTTTATATGTATGTTTTGATGTCTGATCGTCTCATGCAGATGTACTTGTCTATCCCTTGGTTTTTGTGGTCATGTACTTGATCGCAGAATGATGAATCTGTCCATTTTATACACATGTACTTGTGTATTTTAAAACTAATTGTACATTGAAATGATATATGGTTTTTGCTGTCATGTACTTGATCACCGGAAGATAAATCTGTCCATTATTTACACATGTAATTGTGTATTTGAAAATAAATTGTACGTTGAAATAATACGTGATTTTTTGCGGTCGTGTGCATGGCCGCGGGAATTATATATTACATCCATTTTATAAACAAATTGTAGGTTGAAAATCTGTCCATTCATGCACATGTACTTGTGTATTTTTAAACAAATTGTACGTGGAGTATTGTATATTTATTTGTGGTCATGTACTTGATCGCCGGAACATATATCTCTGTCCATTTGATACACATGTACTTGTGTATTTTTAGTATTTCAGACGAATTGTATATTGACATATTATGTATTTTCGATTTTATTTTCTTTTTTTTCTTTCTTTTTTTTTTTTTTTTTTTTTTTCCAATGTATTGCCCCATGGGCTGAATGTGAGACAGGACCATGTCCTTGTGTATTGGGCCTAATTCTGACCCATGTAAAATAAAGAGTTTATTATTATTATTATTATTACATTCAACATCAATTTCTGACAGATAGAAATGTGAACTCATTATATCTATGTCAAGATCATGAACAACATGCAACTTTTGGGTCGAGCAATGAAATAGTTAACCACTTTGCCTACATTTAAGAAAGAATACAAATGAGATTAACAGATACCATGTTATTAAGTTCAAATTAATGGGATCAGAAAGCAAACAATTTGTTGATTGTAATTATCAATTAGCATGTTAATAAACGGATGTTTAAATGGATATATAAACTAGAATTGCTTGCAATTATGAACGTATTTCGAGAGCCTTAAAATATTATGTAGGCTAAATTTGCAATGACGGACATACCTTCCGTAACGGTTAAAAATGACGAAAATATGAAAATTATCAATTTTTGCTGTATTTAAGTACACTTATCTCTGTGAATTTTTTAATAAAGCCAAATAAAAAAATACCTACTCGTAGACAATATATTGAATATTATTTGACTTAATTTTCAAGGTCATAGATTAAGTGGGTCACACCTTCCGTAGCCATTAAATTGACCTAATTTTGATTAAATCGAAATTAGAATAATTCGAAAAAAAATACGAAATTTAAAAATCGATCGATGGCAGCTTGACCTAATTATTTAGGTCAAATCAATTACTATTGACAAGTTATTTATAAAACAGTTTTCCCTTTTCACCTAGCAGTTTTAGACTGGAAGTTACGTAATTACGTCATTTGAGGCTAAACCGGAAGTGGAATTATTTTTTTCACATATTTTCAAAAATCATAATCATATCGCCTATCAACTGGTAAAGTTTTAAAAATTTTACCATTTATATTAAACGAGAAATCACGGTCTGAAATTTTTGCACGATGACCCTTGAATATTGAATTGCAAATCGTGGGTATAATATTTAACTTAATTGCATAAAACCTATAATTGTTAGTTGACAAATACATTGAAGTTTTCAAATCTGAAAATGCGGTCAAAATCGAAGTGAAAATAAACTTACTAAAGCAAAAAAACCTCAACTTCCGGTTCTCACTTACGGTCAGAGATAGAACTTCCGGTTTTGTTTTATTTGATAATAGAAATCATTCTAAGATCAACTGTAGATTTAGAATTTCTGTACCTTTTACCAGTTTGTCTGCAAACTCATCCAAGAATCGCAAAAAAAAACAAACTAGAACCGTTAGACGGTACCAAGGCAGTGCGCGTCCCTTCTATTGCATGGGTGAGACGTTGCATTTATAATATCCAATTTCATAATAATAACTAGACCTGTTTGTAACAGTTGTGCAGCTTCCGAGATATTTAGAATTTGTTAATCTCCTGGCTGTCATTTAAAATAGAACTAACCACGCCTACTCAGTATAATGACTTGTTTTGATTGGTTGCGATACTAAAACTGGAAATGTCAAAATTTGTGTCTTGACCAAACGATAAGAAATTAACACAATTTGACTTTATGACCTGTTACATTATCTTCTTAACTCTTCTTGTAACATTTATATCTGTTTAATTAGTGTGTAAAACAAAACGTCGAAAAAACAAATTTGTGGGACATAACACCTTATTTGAGATTACAAATTGATCTCGGATTTCATTAACTTTCCAGATCGTTGATACTTGTTAATTTGTTTATTTATTTATTTATCAATCTTAATTTAGGTGTAGTAGGAACATTAGATCCTGCAATTTGTGGCAAGTTGCCATGGTATAACATAGAGACATCAAATTAACAGTGCGGCTTTACATCTTTAAGAGAGTATTTTATAGAGTTCCGTCCCTTATACCACTATTCCACTCAACTGTACATTATTTTTGCTTAAGAGAATATCATTAAAAATTCTAAAGGTTGTAATTTCCTTTCAAATATTCCATATCATACATCGCCCACAACCAGAAATGAACAATCATTCCTTTTATTTAAGATATATAATGTCTTTGAATCATTTTAACTGGATTAATTTTTAATCATAAAAAAATTAAAATCAAAATAACAATTCAAAAATCGGTTTCCATATATATTTCGCCAATCGGTATAGATTCTATATATATACATGTACATCAAAATAACACAAATTGAATTATCCTCTGAGACCCTATTTCGATTTAAAGAAAAATACACACAGTTAGTATAAAAGAAATTACAAAATTTGCAAATTTTAAACGTATATAACATATGGAAAGAATAACTAGACCTGTTTGTAACAGTTCTGCAGCTTTCGAGCTATTTAGAATTTGTTGGTCTCCTGGCTGTCATTTAAGGATAGAATGTAGATTGATTTTGTATTTATTTGGAGAGATGATTTATTCATGATTTAACACGTGACATTTGAGCTTGTTAATAGACTGGCAATCATTAAGGTTTGTGATGTAAAAATATCTGGGCTTAACCACGCCCTCAAAGTCCAATGACTTGTGTTGGAAACTTCAACTGGAAATTTAAAAATTTGTGAATTGACCGTTTTATAGGAAAAATTTGAAATTTTTAAATGCCGATAAACCGAAAGTTTACATTTTGCTATAAAGCTTAATATGTCGTTGGATTTAACGTATCACATTTGTACAGGTATAAAGATCGCCAAAGGTCAACGTCACAATATACACCTTCAAAGTTTTTATAATTTTTGATCGTAAAATTAGAAATCAAGGTATCATATGAACCTTTCGCCAATGAAGATGATTGTGCAGAAAAATAAAGGATGCATATTAGTAAGTTAGTCCTCTTCGTTCCTTGCGGAGCATAGGGCTGCTACAGACGTTCTCCATCTCACTCTGTTATGAGCTGTTCTTTTTGCTTCATTCCAGGTCTTGCCAATCCTTCCTAGCTCTTTCAGTCTTGTTCTTTTCAAGCTATGTAAAGGTCGTCCTTGTCTTCTATGCCCTTGGGGATTCCAGTCCAGTGCCTCTCTGGTGATGTTGTTTTGAGATCAAAAGGATGCATATGGTAGAGTTCAAAAGTTATGAACTTTCAAACGGAAGTCAGTTTGAAAAACTTTGGCAGGACCTGGTCCAAAGACAAATTTGAAATTAAAAAATATGCCACTAGAGGACCTAGATAATTATCCAAATTATATTTTAAAACAAGTCTGAAAAAAATAGGAGTAAAAATGGCGGACGAGTAGTATTTTTCCAATAATTTGCATATTTCAAGATGGCGATCAAACGGTTAGGAATTTGCATATACGGCATACATACAAAATGCAGATATTGATGGTACTAATTCTGTGGAATAATAAAATTGCGAGTTTGTGCAAAAATTTAATCCGAAAATTCCGATTTCTGTGATTTTTTACATTTTTTGGTCATTTTCGGACGTTTTCGGCTAATTTCGGAAAATATTTTATCGGAATCTTTAATGATAATTTTTTGTCTACTCATCTACCAATTTTTGTGAAAAAATTAGACATAAATTTAAAAAACACACGTGCTTTTTCATAAATCACGCACAATTAATATAGAACTAAGAACAAAATTTTCAAATATTAAAAAGCGCAATTTTGATCAAAATATAAAGTGTTTTACACCATTGGAAAGAATAAATTACGCGTAATAAGGACATAAAAAAAAATTTTGACGTATGTAAATTAGGTCACGTGACAGAGCTCTTCGAAGTTAAAAAGTGCAATTTTCAAATGGCTGTAAAACCGGAAGTCGACATTGCACAACACAAATGAAGACATCAATGGATAGATCTTGACAAGGGCAACAACTTTTGTGCAGGTCACATTGTCACCAAAGGTCAAGGTCACGATATATGAACGTTGGAAAATTAGGCACTGAGTAAAAAAAAGAACCGGAAATGAAAGGTAAGCTGAATCGAAATTCAAAATTCGGCTGCCTAAGAATTGTTAGCAATCGATTGAAAATTACATAGACATCAAAATAACAATTGTCCGATTAACCCCTAAGGCCCAATTTTTCACTTTACAAAAGTAAGTGGTTTAATGATGGCGACTGACCTGTTTCTTCCGGTTCAATTTTCGTTAATTATAAAATCATTATAGGTTAATAGTAACTAATTGCAAAAAAAAAAATTCAAATATCTTTAGAATTCCGGAAGTGAAAATTCGAAGTTTAGCGACGTATGACGCCGAAACCGGAAGTGATGTCGACATTTTGAAAACAGATTTTTCTTGACAAGAAAAATGTTTATCTAACTGCAAATTTTGATTTCTGTCTAATCAAAAATGCAGAAATTAGCAAAAGTGTAAAATTTTAAAATTCAAAAGTCAGCAACAAAAGTAAAAATTTCAAAATTTTTAAACTGCTATTCTGTAAATCTAAGTTATAAGTAGTAAATAAAAAAAGTCCAAACCAGATTGGATAAAAAAACGAGCTGTGAGTTAGTAAACAAAAATAATATTTGTGACGTTCTACGTCATTTCCGGTAGAACAAAAATGCGTCATTTTATATTCAAACAACAACGAGCAATGTGTAAGACATTTGCAGTTATGGCTGGGGAGCGTGACCAGAAAGAGACGGAAAAAAAAAATAGTCATTTCGAAAACAAAGCAGTGCGATCGAAGAACGCACTGCAATAAAATAATCCGAACGATGACAATACATTTTCGCCAAAGTCGAAATACGTAATTAAATAAATAGATCTTCAAACTTTAACCTAGATATGAGTAGGGTTAATACTTTAGGTGTCAAATTATACAAAAAAACACAAAACTTACCTGAATAACCACTTCTTTTCCTTGAAAAACTAAAGTAAGAGTTATAACCTTCTACAATAGCTGATAGTTCATCTAACATGTCTCCTTAAATAAAATAGATATGTTACCAAAATACATTCTTAGATTTATAGGAAACACTACAATCACAATCAACAATGCAATCACTTTTGCAGTTTGGAAACAAAAGGCAGGCTGGTATATTTGGGCAATACTATTAAATCCTTATCATCTTGATAATATGTGTGAAAGAATCTTATACATTGCAGATTTTTATTAAACTAAAGTAAAATATCTCTTGCCTTAAAGTATTGAAACAATCATTAATCAAATAATTTTTATTGTGAAAAATTGTTATGAAATAACGATTACTGACGTGTAACTTTTGTTTCTTGCAAGCATATGATATCTGCGTCTAATGATTCAAATACTTTCTTCAATGATGTTTTGCTTGCTCTTATTCCATTTATGTTCCATGTCAAGATTTTCATTTTCACCAATTTCGCTGAAGTCATAAAACTAAAGTAGATTATTTTAATGTCGCTTGGCTATTCACACAACATCTCCGTAGAGCTGTTCGAATCATACAGCTATGATGTAACATGTAAACTATTAAATAGATTTTCATCTATCTTGTACAGCCGACATAGCTAAGATTGCGGTTAAAGTTAGCTCAACGATTCCCTTACTGACAACTTATAAAATAACTTAATAAAACCAATACACATAAGTTCCTTGTCGATACTTACGAGTATTAGTAAAACGTTATATGAGTTTTGATTAGAAGTTATTATTAGATTAGATAATTTCAGCCAATCCAATTAAGCCTTTTAACCCAATTCGATTTCGCGCCATTTCCGTTCAAACTGTTGTCACCGGATGTAGAATTCACTTCGTTATTTTTTGTGTGCAAAATTTGAGTATCGCCAAGTTTGAATTGTAAGTCAATAAGTTCAATTAGATTGAACCAAAAGCTTTAAATTGATCTGTTTTAGAAATTTGATTTGTCAGGGGCAAAAATTTCTTATGTGACAATGACAATGTTAAAAAATAGCTAAATTTCCCTGTCGAGTTCTACTAAGTACTATATGAAAACCGAAACAAGTGCGCAGAAAGTAAAAGCAGATGAGTAACCTGCAATAGTGTTTTCACTAATCACATATAATCAGATTATATACTAATGATGTTCCATTAATTGCTTTAATATGAATGAAGGCATGGCCTTGAATGAGAGCACAGTTTAGGCCTACTGCTTTTACGTAATATTGATAGGTCCTAATCATTATCATTATGACAGTAAAATACTAGGCCTTATAATAAATAACAAAATTCAAATGTTGGCAGGCTTATATGTGAGAGATTTGCTTGCAGTGCTTTCCTCCCTTTTCCAGTTCTACCCACAGTGGTTCCCCCCTTCACATGTTCCACCCAGCCTGTAGTTTCCTCCCATGTATATATATGTTAAATATATGTTATGCTTAATCAAAGAGGATATTTTGAATTACAAAACATATTTTATTTCATTATTAACAATAAAAACACACATGTCCTTTCTACTTTCAATTTGGCTACACAAAATATATAAGCCATAAGGTTCATCACTTTTGTCAACAGAACACCTATCTATGTTTTATTAGGGCAAATTTGATCAATTGTTGAGAAGTGAGAAAATATGATATATTGTATAATAGTATATTTTATGGGCATGGTTCATGGGCATTGGCCATCAGCAATATGATTGGCCACAAGATGTCATGACCTGACACCATGTTAGAGCTGAACTAACAAAATTCATAATATGTTGTGATTTGTAGTTTGATATAGACTTAATGGTGTTTAATCTTTCAAATTGAAGCAAAGGTTGCTAGATCTTTAACATCACAGTCACAATTATAACTTTAGTGAGTCAAGGATTCTATAGTTTTGTATTTACAGTTTGTTACTGCAGTTTACAATAAGATATTTTTTAAAAGAATTATAAAAGATGCCTCCAATACCAGATTTAGAATCAATGTCAAATAAAGAATTAGTTGAACTGTTGAAAGAATATGGTATTAGTACTGGGCCAATTGTTGGTAAGTGCAGTAAAAATATTGTTCCAGTGCATTATGCTTTCCTTTGTGTATTCCAGCATCACAAACAGAATAATTAATGCACCCTACCAATATTATCGGTATTTATATAACACAAGTACTGGTATTTCAAGTGTTTTGGAACTCTTGAACTGCTGCTCATAAAAAGATGTATTTATTCTTAGACTCAACAAGAAAGATTTATGAAAAGAAGTTGTTACAGAAATTAACTGGTGAAGAAATAAAGTCTAAATATGCTCCAGTTCCCCATGATGATAGTGAAGAAGATGGTAAGTGCTACATTTAGATAGATTGGTTGGTTATTTTCACTTGTAGCCATGAAAGATTTTAGAGTTTTGTCAGAAATTGTTTGGTTTTATAGATATTGCCCTTGACTGAGATTGTGATAAAATTGTTAATTACCCGATTAACGGTTTGAGGTATTGCCCTTTGCCCTCAATGTAAATGCTTTAAGTGTGGTTAATAGATACAATAGAGGCTTCACTGTTTCTTTTTAAACTTGATGAAACCTGGTGTACAAATATATATTAATGAGAACTTGGTCAAAGTTGATAATGACAATAATTTGATTTTAATTTTTGTTTTGAAAAATGAGACAACAGTTATGCAATTTTATGAAACTACATAATGATTCAGTCAAGTTTAAATTGACATTATTTTCTTCTATAAGGGTTGCCCATGACATTCAAGTATGACAGTTTTGAAAAATTGCTTGTATTGAATCATTTCTTTTGCCTAGACCTATAAAATATCTTGGGGTTACCTTTTTCATTTCAGTTCCTCCTAGTCCAGCATATAAAGAACTAAATGATAGGTAAATATGTTTGAAACGATTGGTTCAGCATTTGTCTGATATATTTTAGATCAGAATTCAGAAACGGGGAAATGTTAGGGATGGACGATATTGAAATTTTGTATATCACGATATTTTTATTTTAATATTACGATATGTCAATATATTGTGACGATTATATCTGAACTATTTTAGCAATATAATCACGATATCTATAAACATTTTCACACTTATTATGAGGAACATGTGAATTATATAATTTTGGTGACGGGGAATGGGATTATTTAATATTAACATATATCCTCACAGGAATTAAAAGCAAAGGAGGGATTTGGTGAGAAACTGGTACAAAAATTTTAACCCGAGTAAAATGGTTGTCTTGCTCAAAAGACGTTTGGTTGGTTAACTGCGAATCGTTAGGCCTTTCGTCAGCATTATTCTCGACTTGTCTTGCCAGGGAAGTAATTTCATCGTCTGATGAATCCATCGTCAATTCTGTTAGGTTTACAAAAGCGAAATCAATTTGTGTCGGCTTAGGCCTATTGATAATTTACGTGCCGGAAAAAGTGTTGACACATGGTAACACGTGCCTTTAGGAACAGGGTAAAATTCTTTAATCATAATTATTTAATTTTTCTGATTTATCGGGGTTTTTTTTCTTATACCATGTTTTTACACACAAATTATAATGAAATAATATATATGACACATGATAATTCAGGAAAACGACACAAAAATTACTGTGGTATGATCATACGTACATTGGGAACGGGGTAAATATTAACGGGAGACAACTCTTTTTAACAATATCGTGATATTTCACTTAGACGATATGTATGGCGATATACCGGCTATAAATTTCTTTCAATATCGTTTGATTACTAGAATTTTCATACTGGTTTATATCGTTATATCATAATATCGCCCATCCCTAGGAAATGTTTAGCTATGCTAATTAGTAATAGTGTTAATAGCTTGCCATTGAAATATGATACTTCAAATCCATATGTGCCAAGAATTATCTGCATTCAAAAGTTAAATTGACAACTTGTCATTCTTGAGACTAAGCAATAACTTATATAGAAAAGATAGAAATAGGAAGTAAAATTCCAATATTCAGGTATTTTTGAAGGCAGTAGTATGTGATTTGAAATATTTCTACTACTATTACTTCTGAAGACTACATTTACAAATAATCAAGACCAAAATCAACCTCTGAACATATTTTGTTAAATTTAACATCAATCCTATTTATCAAGATGTACAATTTTGTATCTTTTTGATTTTCTGAGGATTTTAATCTCCTTTATAATTCAACAAGTTTTCCACCAATGGTATGTTATAAGTTTAGTATTTTTAAATCAATCGATGTAGAGCCTGTTTTCTAAATCAAATAAGTAATTGTGGGATATGGAAACAAAAAGTAGAAACCAAAAATAGGTTTTACATGATACACTTTGATGGTTAGAAAAATAACATCATTAAAAACTATTCAGATTGCAGTGTGACTTAAATATCAGAAGACCATTGACCCAATTTTATTTAGATTATTTCGAAATGGACAATATTTCTTTTGAACATAAATTTTTGAGAGCAGTATGATATTGAAGAAAGCTTATTTGGCTTTTACTATTAATTATGAAGGATTTTGTGGAAACCTTGGCAATATTTAAATCATATCAAAATTAATTTATTTGCCCGGATATGTATGTTACCTAAACATCTTTAATTACTGGTAATTGAACATTTAGTTGTTATTTTAATTATTAATCATTGATTGCATTTTGTTTCTTTTAAGTAGATCTGTACCAACAAGAAGAGGGTTAAGAAGTGGAACTCCTGAAAATGTTGAACCTTTAAATGAATCTTATAGAAGATCACCTCGATTGTAAGTAATTACTATACTGTTATTAAATATGCAGATGGCTATTTCTCTGGACAGCCCTATTGTACTTTCATTCAGTGCCATATTTTTGAACTCATAGATCTGTGAAGGTTTCCCTTTTCACATGGAAAATTATAAGTTATTAGACTGGTACCTATTCAAATAGGTTGTGGAAAATGGATTATTGTGTAATTGAGTCTCTAATGCATTCTAACAGAAATACTAACAATCTATTTCAGAAATAAAACACCAATGAAATTTACCAGTACCCCAATGCAGAAACCAGGGAATAAAGACGAGGTCACTTCCAAAAACACATCATCTGGAGGATTTCCTCTATGGATTACAATACTATTCATCATTATAGCTATTATAATTGGATACCTTGTATTCCAGAATATGGAATCATCTGTGGATAATAGTGTACCAAGGGGAATTGAGGCTGAAGTTTGAGGAATATCATCATCTCCTTTAAACTCAAATAAATTCATTTTCGGTTGTAATTACCTGTTGAATCAGTGCATAAAACTGATACAGACTGATACACACATATATAATATATAATACTTGTTTAGTCATTAGCTTCAGCTATCAAATTTACAAATTAAAGCATCATTATTTCATTGAAATACATATCTAAACAATTGAAGCTTTTGAGTTGGTTAATATATTGTATATTCTTTTATTCTGGTTGCTAGTTCCCTTCAATTTATTTTTATAGCCCACATGAATATTTGGACGGCGGTCAAGTTTGAATTTGAAGATTTTTCGATGAACGGTTTTGAATTATTGCCATTGAAGTAAAATTGTGCACAAATTTCATTGTGGGTGCAATAGAAAATATATAATTTCAATGTATTTTGATTGAACTTGGTATGAGTATTGAAATTGATAAGCCAGTAGTCAAGTTCGAAATTGACAATTTTTCTATGAAGGTTTACAATTGTGTCCAAAATTTTGTGGTGCAAAAGAAGCTACAATTTTCAATGGATTTTGATGAAACTTTGTGTGAGCAGTGGAATCGATAAGACAGCGTTCAAATTTGAATTTGACGATTTTTTGATGAACGTTTTTTTAGTTATTGCCCTTGACTTAGTAAAACTGCGTCAAACTTTAATTGTTGATGCAATAGAGGCTACAATTTTCAATAGATTTTGATGAAACTTAGGATGAAGATTGGAATCGATAAGGTGGTGGTCAAGTTCGAATTATTGCCCTTAAAGGGGCCTGAACCGTTTTCCAATATGGTGGGACGTTCGTAATTTCTTAAGTCATTATGATTTTTCAAACACGGATAATTATGGATACACATGGATTTGAAGGCTCAAATTTCAAAGTTAAGCTCTGTAGACTATTTCTGATTAGCTAACCAATAGATTTCATGTGTTTGAGGCTGTCGGATGATTGTCGGAAACAAATAAAGCCTGGCCCCCTTTAACTTAGTAAAATTGCGTCAAAATTCTATTATGGTTGCAATAAGAACCTTCAATTTTCAAAGGATTTTGATGGAACTTGGTGTTAGCATTAGAATTGATAAGACATTATTCAAGTTCAATGAATTGTTTTTGAGCAATGAGCTGCTTTAACAGTCCTAGTATCGTGCTGATTATTGATTTGATGTTAGATGTAATGTTTTGTGGATGCAGCGTTTTGTTAGACTGAAGTGTTTTGTTTTCTGATATTTCCAGCTCTGATACAATGGGATAGATTTTAATGTTAGTTTAAGAAATGACAAGTCATTTTATGTTCTATTCATACATTGTATAGGAATGTATTTATATGTAGATATTGACAAGAATAATCTAATTGATTAGTAATTAATAAGTTATTGTCAATGTACAACAAACACAAGCACATGCAGAAAAGGTCTTCTTGTGTTTCATATTTCTGCTACCTAAAACTAAATACTTTATTTGTTAACATTATTCATGTTCTTGTACATCTATATTAATATTATAGCATGCTTTAGAACATTTGTTAAGAATTGGTCCTGTCCTATAATAAATTAATGATTTTTTTAATGTATATTTAATATTTTAATTAAAAAATTAGTCCCAAATCCTCTCTATCCAAACATGTATATACTGATGATATCTCGGTCCAGTTCGAAAATGGAAATTATCGCATGAAGGGTTTTTGAGTTATTGCACTTGGCTTAGTAAAAACGCGTCAAATTTGGGTTTGTATCCACAATAGAGGCTACAGTTTTTATCCGACCTTAATGAAACTTGGTACACATGTATATATTGATAATATCTTGGTCAAGTTCAAAAATGGAAATTATCGAATGAAGGGTTTTTGAGTTATTGCCCTTGACGTAGTAAAATCTTGTCAAAATTTTAGTTTCGATGCAATAAATCCTCCAATTTTCAGAGGATTTTCATGAAACTTTGTGTGAGCATTGGAATTGATTAGACCTCAGTCAAGTTTGAATTTGACAGTTTTTCAATGAACTGTTTTGAGTTATTGCCCTTGACTTCATGAAATTGCGTCAAGATTCTATTGTGATTTCAATAAGACGCTTTAGTTTTCAAAATATTTTGATGGAACTTGGTGTAAGCATCAGAGTAGATAAGACATTAGTCAAGTTTGAATTTCCGACTTTTTTAACGAATGGTTTTTGATTTATTGCCCTTGACTTAGTAATATTGCGTCAAAAATATTTGTGGTGCAAAATAAGCTACAATTTTTTAATAGATTTGATGAAACTTGGTATGAGTATTGAAATCGATAAGATGGTGGTCAAGTTTTAATTTGACGATTTTCAATTTATTTTTCAAATTCAATGCTGCCAGTGGGCGTATGTTACCTTGCCTGGCAAGCTATCTTTATACGCCTACATTACAGTGTGGTTGTTTATTGTCGTCACCCCTGTTTGTCCGTCGGTCCGTCCACAACTGCTTGTGAACGCGATAGAGACTACAACAGACTACAAGGTTAATGCTCTTGACTTAGTTACAACATGTGGAAAAAGACTTGTGAACACGATAGAGACAACAGTTTTCATTTGATTTGAATGAAAATTAGTGTGAACATTTATATTGATGAGATGTTAAATGGTGATGATATTTCAGTGAACGGTTTTTGAGTTTTTGCCCTAAACGTGTTGAAATAAACTTTTGAATGGTATAGACAATAGCCTATAGTTTTCATCTGATTTGAATGGAATTTGCTATGAACATTTATATTGATGAGAACTTAGATTAGACCTAAATAATGTTAGAGTTTCTGCCTGTATGTTAAAGTGGGCGTATCTTGCTAGGAAACCACTTGTTTATTTTTGACCTTTAACGTCTGTGTTTGCATTTATATTGTCGACAGTCACATTTTCTTCCAAAATTTGACACTTTTCAAACAATTTTGCTGATAGTGAAATTGTATATTGGCATGATTTATCAGATTGAAAAGAAATTAAAATGCGGTGGCATCTCTTGGGTTCAAGATGGAATAGAATTATACGTGTTGTGCTTACTTTTGGTTCCCTCTGCTGCAGCGTAAAACGTATAAACACGGAAGAACGCCAAAGCTTTTTGAAGGATCTTACCTTTAACATCACATAACGTGCTTATTGAGTAACAATGGAGCTACATAGCCCTCCTAGATAGCTATTTAAATAAGTCATTGGAGCGCACATAGAGTGCATTGGAATTCATCTCACTCGCCTTGGATAACCAACGGAGCGAAAAGTGATCATACAAGGTCGTAACACTTCGGGGAATTAGGAGGCGACTGAAGACAATTTAGTCGCTTACAGATCGTTACTGATATCGCAAATAGGCAGGGGCGTAGCGTACCGGGGGGGTACACCCCCCCCCCCCCAATTCTACTGAACTCGTCGGTAAAACGCTGAATCGGTCGGTAAAAAGGGGTCATGGATGGAACCGTCGGTAAAGCGCGGAATCGATCGATTAAATCGATTAATTAACCTAAAAAGTCAAAACCTTGTGTTGGTTATGATCGGTCGATGAAAGACAGCAAGGAGGGGCCGGCGGTAAAACCAGTTAACCTGAAAAGTAAAACCCTTGTGTTGATTATGATGTTATCCGTAAACTGTCTACATTAAAGGGATAATAGGCGTTAGAATACACTCGTCCTACGGCTTATATTTGTGTTTCATATTGACTATTAGTAAAATAAGTATGCATCCCACACTTTACCAGATTTTAAAAAGCCACAATAAAAATATATTCGGAATTTTAAAAAAAAGTGAGCCAGCGACGATTCCATTCAGTTTGAGAATAAAAGCGTCTGGTAAATCAACGCTAAAACATCATTGTGGAATTCAACAGTAGGGGTCAAGGACGCGTGAAAACCCACATGTTAGAGTTACTTCCCTTTATATTTACACGATTTGAAAATCGCTTGATGGATGGCTCAAGCGTTTTATGATTAACTACTTTATTTTGGGGATTTATAGGATTTTAGAGGGATTTTGATGTATAGGTAAGTCCACTGATGGATATATACTGTCATTGTCCAAATTTCAGTGAACTTAAAATTTTATGTTCGTTCTAACGCCTATTATCCCTTTAAAAGTATTTTTTTACTGAAACTACCCGAATCGGTCGGTACAAGTTGGTTATAACTGGAGTCTTCGGTAAAACCGATTGGTTAACCGATACCCTTGTTATCGGTAAGCTGTTCGTTATTTGAATTTTTTCGGTAAAACGAGGAATTGGCCGATAGAAGAAGGTCATAGATGCAGCCGTCGGTAAAATCGATTTGTTAACCGAAAGAGTGAAAACCTTCAAAGAAAAATAAGTGACGTCATATGTCAAAAGGAATGGTAGGTTTGAACAGATTGCTGCAAACAAGCAAATCTTTAGAATACATCCTCATTTTATGTATGAATAGAACAAAGATAAATTATAATAAAGCATTGAACAAAATATACAAAATCACAACACATGACAATCTACAATTTGTTTTTAGAATATACAATTCTCATATTCATGCAACGGTATCACCAGAATATAATAACATTTATTCTAGTTTGGCATATCCGCAATGTTATCAAGATATGTATTGTCTGATTTGAAAAAAGAAACTTCCAAACTCGAACTAACTTTACATTCTAGTATGTAGCCTATATTGTCGTCTTGATTTACGCCGATAAACAAAGCTACCTTTTTAGGTATACATTTAAGGCTTATTACAGTTTCATTCTATTGCAAAGGACGTACATGGCCCTTTTCCGTCATTACACAAAGGAACTCAACTTGCCCTTTGAATTGTAATCTGTCGAGTAGATTTCCAATTCAGTATATTTAGGATGTACTTCACGCCCGGTTTACATCCATAAGAACATAAGCTCAGTTTAATAGGTGGCATTTGGTGGGATTTTAAACTGTTTAAATAATGAATACACACTTTTCTCACTTCCAGTATATCAAACTCAACTGCTGCACAAAACAAACCTGAAAAATCGTAACAATTATTGGACTTGATAAAGGAAAATTTGGCTTTTATACTGATTTCAAGAGATATAATTTCAGTAATAATATGTTGATATATCAAAGTAGAGATGATCATTTAATTCCGACTTTTCCGATTTTGACAAAGTCTATCTCCTCGAAAAAATATCATTAAAGTGTATTTAAACCTATTTACAAATAAGTGATCTTAATAGAATACTCTAAATTGACAATAAAGCAAAATGTAATGGCACATGTCTGACAGTGAACCATTTCCAACTTTGCCAACTTTGGGGCAAGAATTTTGTTCCAATCAAGGAAACAATCATTGGAAACAAACATTGGCGAAGATGGAGTCGAATGATTATGTATATTACGCCATTACCCAATCGTCTAAGGTGGAGTTATGTATGTGTATGGACGTGATACATTCCTAGAACATTCCTGGAATTTAGATTATCGCCAGTAGGCTATGACTTAAACCGAAAAAAGATAGCTTGCCAGGCAAGGTAACATACGCCCACACATCAGCATTGTTAGATTTTCCTCCTTTGATTGATAGCATCTAAAAACAAACCCTTTTTCTAAGGCGTCAAATGTGAACTTGAATGCTGACTTGTGAATTCCAAAGCTCACAACAAGTTTCATCAAAATCCATTTAAAATTGTGGCTTTTAATGCACCCACAATAACATTTTGAAGCGATTAGTCAAGGGCAATAACTCAGAAAACATTCATCAATATTGTCAAGTTTGTACTTGACCGGCGTCTAATCCATTCCAATGCTCACACCAAGTTTCATTAAATTCTATAGAAAGTTGTAGTTTCTTTTGCACCCACAATAAAAGTTTGACGCGGTTTTACTAAGTCAAGGGCAATAACTCAAAAACCGTTCATCAAAATTGTCAAATTCAAACTTGACCGCCGCAGTTATCAATTCCAATATTCACACCAAGTTTCATTAAAATCAATTAAGAATTGTGGCTTCTATTGCATTCATAATACAATTTTAACGTGATTTTACTAAATCAAGGGCAATAACTTGTAAACAGTTCATCGAACAATTATTCATATTCGAACTTATTCGAGGCTTATAAATCCCAATACTCAAACAAAGTTTCATTAGAATCCATTTAAAATTCTAGCTACTATTGCACCCACGGTAAAATTTTGATGCAATTTTAAGTCAAGGGCAAAACCGTTTATTGCGAAATTGTCATTTTCAAACTTGACTGCCGTCTTATAAATTCCATTTTCCAATGCTCACATCAAAATCCATTGAAAATTCTAGCCTAAATTGCACCCACAGTAAAATTTTGACGCGATTTGACTAAATCAAGGGCAATAACTTGCAAACCGTTCATCGAAAAATTGCAATATTCTTACTTGACCGGCATCTTATCAATTCAAATGCTCACACCAAGTTTCATCAAAATCCATTGAAAATTGCAGCATCTATAATGCATGATTTTACTTAGTCAAGGGCAATAACTTAGAAATCGTTCTTCGAAAAATGGTCACATTTGAATTTGACTGCTGTCCTATCAGTTCAAATGCTCACACCACGTTTCAGCAAAATCCACTAAAAATCGTAGCTACTATTGCGCCCACAATAAAATTTTAACGCAATTTTACTCAGTCAAGGGAAGTAATTCAAAAAGCGTTCATCGAAAAAGCGTCAATGTCGAACTTGACCGCCGTCTTGTCTACAACAAATATAAAAGCAGGGGCAATAACTCAAAACAGACCGACGGACAAAAATCTTATATACATTTCTATTTCGCTAAATCAATTAGTAAAGTAAGGCAAATTACCACTTATCGCACATCTATAATATTGTTACTCACCTACTATGTGTCGAGCTGTTAATCGTAATTTTCCAGAATGCAGAAAGTCCACCAATTTCTGTATGACACCAGGATGATAATCAGGTACCGGTAACATAACTCGTGCCTTACTATCGTGTGGTTGACTTTTACTACCAGCTTTTGCTTTCTGGTTATCAAGTAATATCTTATAAAGCACTCTGAATAAATGGGATTAATAATATTATTATAAAATTTTTAAAATTATTATTTCTACATTTACTTCTAAATTCATATAAAAATTATATTCTTACTGTTTGAACAGTAAATTCATACGAAACTATTGAATCCTGTATGATATACGATTAATTGATATATGCTATTCATTTTGCAATACGCCCACATGAAATGTATATTGTCGTCACCCAATCCGTCCGTCGGTCCTACCACAATTGCTCGTAAACATTTTACAAGGCACAATTCTTGACGGATTTTGACGTAACTTATGTGATTTTTCATAAACACTTAAGGATGAACCCTATTGAAAATCAGCGAAATCAAATAATATTTTGACTGTTACTGTACTGTCAAGTTTATATTCAAATTCCATGTTGCCAGTGGGGGTATATTACCTTGCCTAGCAATTTATCTCGCTATATGATATTCATACATTTTTTAACTGCCCCCCCCCCTTAAATTTACAGGCCGACTGGCCAACTCAGACGAAATCTCTAAAAACAAACACTTTTCCTTACCTTGATTGGGTGATGATAATTGATTTAACTGCAAACACTGGCACTTTATTTTTTCCCACAAGAAAAATAAGATCACATAATTCAGGTAACAAAGTAACAACTGCTGGTTGTTTATCTTTAAATATCATTACTTGACGTTTCACGGGGAAATTGGTTTTAAAATGAGAAATTAGTAGTAAATCTGTTTCATTATTAGTAGCTTCAGTATCAACAATGCTATCTGTAAGTTAAATGTATAAATTTGGTTATTGATTGACTTTAAGGTTATCTAGTAATCTATACTTGATGGTATATTATATGCATTGTCATCAACGTTGTATTTTATATCCTTCGTATTGTCATCGACGTGGTATCTTATATCCTTTGTATTGACATCAACGTGGTTTTTATCTCCTTTGTATTGACATCAACGTCGTTGCTTTTATCTACTAGTCATCAAGCTGTTTTTATAGGCTAAGCATGATCATCACTTGGCTTTGAATAAGATAAGCATTTCATTAACGTGGGTTTCTGTGGCCTAAGTCTGTAGAAAGGACAGACTAACATTGCTCTGAGCATTGATATAAAATTCATGTATGTGTAATAAAAAACCCATTTGACTTAACGATTTTCATATTGCCCAACAAATCTGGTGGTGACCAATGAAGATATATCAGTTTAATTTTTTTTATCAACTGAAACTAATGAAATAAAGGCCATCTTTTATAATAAAAAAGAAAGAAAATGGGTGTAATTTACCATTATTTAAGTAATCAGCCTGGAGTAAAGGGATTTCACTTTCTTCTGAATTCATGATGATTTTCAATTTATTTTCTGTGATGACACCCGTCTAGACACTGTCTCTTACCAATCTGAAGATACCTCTACAAACACGTTTTTCAAACGCCTTAGGGATTATAATTGGATATCGATCCTATTGTTCAAACAACAGATTAATGTGAATGCTCTAGATATGACTAAATGGTTTGATACAGTTAGAAGGCTGATATTTTATCCCGTGAACACACCAATCTCAACCCAAGCTAATCTAAATATTGTAATAAGAATCGCGTGGCTTCACTTTGATCAACCATGAATTCAGAGCGTGTAATCCTTTTCAAAATTATATACCGCCTGTAAGGGGTTAGCTGTCTAGATATATCCAAATTTGGTTAGCCCCTGGTGTAATATTTTCTATGGATATGTATAGCTATTTACAACTTAACAATTTTTTTAATATACGAAGAAACGAGCGTATTTTAAAAATAACCAATAAGAGAATATGGTCTCTTAAAACTCACAAAAAGATAATCGCCAAATAGTATTGAGAAAATCCTCGATGGCTTCTATTTCACTGAAGCGATTTAGAGATGTACTTTGTTTTTTTAATGATTACACATTTTTGTATAATTAATCATTTAATTCAAAACCATTCAACTATTAATATTGTACCGGTATCACTATTTCCATTATATTCATTTACTTATTCACTTTTACAATGAAGAAAGTTGTATTTTGGCTGCAGTAGCAACATATTAAAATGAATACAAAACCGACCGACCTAGACCTCTTTATAAACCACAATTATTAACCGAGCACTACCAAACTAGATTGAATTTGTTAGAAGGTAGAATCTCGTTGTTATTTTTTTAAATGGTGGACTGGGGCTGACTGATTAAATGGAGTCGGGTGGATGGAAGAAGGGAACAATTGTCAGGATCCCAAATGCGATAGTGCTGTGAAGCGGATACTGACGCAAGCCTCCCATGTATCATTTCTGAAACATAGAATTGATAGGTACGTTCTGACGGTAAGCAGTCATTTAGGCACACTTTTTTTTAAGCACACCTCATTTAGACACAGTACTTTAGGCACACTTCATTTAGACACAGTACTTTAGGCACACATCATTTAGACACAGTACTTTAGGCACACTTCATTTAGGCACACGGTCAGATAAGCACTTGTCATTTAGGCACAGTGTTACTTTGACACAGCAATTTAGGCACAATTTCAATCAGGCACATACTCAATTAGGCACACTCTTTTTAAGCACACTACAATTCGACACACTGCCATTTAATCACATATTCAATTGGGCACACATATATATTCGGCATTATATCATTTAGGCACACCAGGCTCCAAAGAGTGGGAGTGGGGGCATGGCCCCCAAAACCTCGAAGGAAAAAGGAGATCACTTCATAGTGGAAGAAAGCAATCGCTGTTTAGGAAATCATTATCAGCACAATATTTTTTACCTTAACATACATTGCAATAAATTGATATTAAAGGGAAACTGCGTCTTAGTACATAAAATTTTAGTTCTAAAGAATGGTCAATATGAATATATATTAATCAGTGAACTTATCTTAATTTGATATGACTTGTGTGTGTGTGCTTACAAGGTGACAAAATGTACAATTTCAAACTGTAGCAAAAAGGAGATGTGTGAATGCGTGTAAGTGTGCGTAAATTAATATGATCTAGTTTAAGGGGTGCCTAAATGGATGGGTGCCTAATTTAAAGTGTGCCTAAATGATATGTGCCTAACTTAAGGCGTGCCTAAATGACTGCGTGTCGAATTTTAGTGTGCCTTAAAAGAGCGTGCCTAATTGAGTATGTGCCTAATTGAAAGTGTACCCAAAACACTGTGCTTATCTGTCCGTTTGCCTAAATGAAGTTTGCCTAAAGTACTGTGTTTAAATGAGGGGTGCTTAAAAACTATGCGCCTAAATGACAGGGAACCCGTTCTGACGCGTCGTATTTTGGAACAAATACATGTATTTCCTTTCCTTTTAAAATGACGTTTCCTCGAAAACAAATAAATTATGTCCTTTATCTTATATTGAGACCTAACCGTGTCTCAATGTCTATATTATGTGGTAAGAATAGATAAATTATATCATAAACAGATTAAGTTATTGTATGAGGAAGGCATGTTGTAGACAAGCAGTTTTTCATTACTGTCATTCATCAGATTTACATAGTTCTATCTTTAAGCACAAATATCTATACCTTTACAAGTTAATATTCTATTTCGACCTCCTGAACCGGACACGGATAAATTGTTGTGGATTGTGATAGTTGTGTCTATATATATATGCATGTTTTTATATACAAGAGAGCTGCTTTAAAGGTATAAACATCTTAGAATAAAAAAATGTTACTGCGTCTTAGAATACACATATATTTGGCTAATAAAGATACTTTCATCAGTGGATATACCTGCTGCCATAAATGACATTACAGAATGCAATAAATTCAAAAAACTTGATTAGGCGTTTTCGATAATTACTTGTCTGTGAGTTTTACAGATTTTATAGGGATTCTGTTACTCTATGACACCGGATTAGTTCACTGATGAATAAACAGCATATTGACCATTCTTGAGAACTTAAATTGTATGTCCATTCAATGATGCAGTATAACTTTAAGTTGGCCAAAGAATTATTAAGTGTCTTTACTATTCAAAAGAATTTAATGTGTGGATTCTGTTGTATTGTCATTACAATTGAAAGTAAAATAATGCTTTCATTGGCCAATGTCGAGAATGAAATTCTTGTTTATTGTATGTCCATTCAATGATGCAGTATAACTTTAAGTTGGCCAAAGGCCATATTCATCATAAGACTTAGTAAGTGTCTTTACTATTCAAAAGAATTTAATGTGTGGATTCTGTTGTATTGTCATTACAATTGAAAGTAAAATAATGCTTTCATTGGCCAATGGCGAGAATGAAATTCTTGTTTATTTCAAGTATATCATTTTAAGGCGCGATCTGATGTCTGTTTAGAAAGTCAAACGGTTTGTAAAGTTTCAATTTCTTCCACCTCATTGCTTGTGATACATGTAGTCAAATTAACTGTGGTTGTCTTTCAATCATTGACATGGAATCAAGTCTAAGAGAGTAAAATGGTCTATTATTATAGTGTAATGGAACAATTATTTCTGAAAGAGCAGTATGTTATTCTGGTACAGTTTTCAGTAGTTTAACAGCTTTTCTATGACTTTATACTCAACTAAGTATCAATTTGACAAGTGTACTCAAGATTCAGAACGCCAAGTAGATAAAAGCATGGCGATATTTTAAAGAAGTAAATTCAAGGTTATGTCAGCCTGCTGCAGATGTCAAATGAAGATCCGGATATTTAAACCATCTGCAGGCAAAATATAACCGCCTTGAACAATAATATACCTTGGTTTATGCAACGCTACATGTAACATATAAAATTAGACGGGAAGTGAATAATACAATTCGATATGAATTTATGAATTATGAGATGATTCTGATGTCAGATTTAATTCTGAAAAGTAGTATGGCCTTTCCCTAGATTTAGTCATGTATGCAATTATATATATGTACTAGTAACCTTATAGATAATCAGGTACTTGATGACATAGATAATACGTTCTTTTATATGCTAGCATCTGGACAAGTTGTCCAAAATGATTTGGTACAGTACAAGAAGGCGATTGGTATGAAACTCAGTTCGAAAATAGGAAATATATTTAACTATGGCACCAGTCACGCTATAGGACAAGAAAACTATTTATACAACAGACTTTTCCCATAATTAATAAATCAGCAACCTACACTCTGTTCTTCACCTTTACTTAAATGATACCCAATAATGACAACATCTATTAATCAACTGATAGAAATGTCTTTTATCATGACCTTGTAGATCTTTGCTCGACAACGGTGATCATCATGTGGGATTGTAAGGCTGGGTAAGCAGTCATATAGGCACACTTTTTTTCATTTAGACACAGTACTTTAGGCACACTTCATTCAGGCACAAGGTCAGATAAGCACATGTCATTTAGGCACAGTGTTATTTGTTACAGCGATTTAGGCACATTTGCAATTAGGCACATTTTTATGTACACATTCAATTAGGCACAGCGTCATTTAGACACAGTGATTTAGGTAGTCTTATGCGGCTGTCGTGGCAAAATTTCCCACATGGCACCGTGCATGGTGTTGCCCGTCTTCATTAGCCCATAAGATGCAGAAGAGCAGGGCGTAAAACTCCATTAATTTAATTTCATTTTATGTTCATTCTAAGACGCAGTATACCTATGAGTGTTCTAAAGGTTTAAAGTTCGATAAATATAGTTTGTTCTACAAACAATCCCCACCTTCCAATACCTTTGTATTAAATTCAGGCTTGGACCTGATAGCTTTCTGTTACGTAGATACTATTTGAGCTCAACTATATTGTTACTCTTCTTCAACTGCCTACGGTGCTTTGAGCATAAATCTTGCCATTCTTTCAGACATGGAACGGGGTGCATTGGATGCATTCAGATTTTTTTTCATTGCATATCATCTCAAACTTTGTAAATAAGAGTATAGCTTCATCCATAACTTGAACTTATTTGTGATGATGTCTATCAAACCATCGACTATTCATACATGACAACAACCAATACATCAACAGTTTATTATCAAATAGATATAGCCACGGGCGTCCTTGTCGGTGCAAAAAAAAAATCCCTATGTATACTATATATAGAAATGGTATGACACTTGAGAATCGGGAAAAGTGGGACTCCGGAAGTGACCCCGATAATATTAACCTTGAAATTTGAAAACTCCTTGTGTCACATGGCAAATAAAATTGTTTTGACAAGCGATTAAAAAATCTTGTCTATTTTATATACATAGAGATTTTTTCGCCACGGACAAGGACGCCTTTGAAATATGGTACAACCATTATGAAAACTATCAATAATCAATGAGATATTTTGTCAAGAGTCGAATTCAAATTGTATGCTAAAAGATACACTCCAAGTTTCACATATAAATGCTTTATCGGTTTGATACTCTTTTGCTAAATAATTGTACCAATGTACCCCTATATTACGAAATTTTAAGTCTTTTTTTTACGTAGACAGAAATAATGTACTTCATCAAATTTACAATTTCGCTATCAACTTCCAATATGAATCATGCCTTAAATTTTTTTCCGATAGAAATCATAAACTGTGTGAAATCTTGAAGTGAAGTGTTTGAATTCTCAACATGTCAGAGGTCACTAAAACCTTCTAATTTTATTGAAATGTTCAGATGTGTAATTTTCTTTCGAATTCTCTGATACAAAATAGATGATGACATTATCATGGGCTAAATACTATTTTATGGATGCAACCCGATGTTTGTTTAGTCTTTTCCAAATTATGAATACGGAAGTCTACTTTCTAGCCATTATGATGTAAGTAATTTCAAAGCTACTTAAAGATTTCGTACATTGTAACAGCCCTTGTTTGAATGATTGAAATTATTTCATAAGAATATCGTCCTAATAACACGTTATAGCTTGGAAATAGCAGGCTGATATAACGTTACGTTTATGTTGAATTTCTTTTAAATCGTCTTCCTTGGCGCCGAAATCTTTCGCTGTTTCGTATGCAACATCCATTAATCTGTGTAGAAGTTTATTGGCCATCTCTAATTCCCGCGATAATTCCTAAAATTAGAGATGGAAATATAAAGTGATAGAGTTGTCATAAGAGAGGAACCTGAACATAGGAATGGCGATAATAGTAATGGAATGTAAGGTTCTAGACAAGTAAGTAAATAAAATGTTTATATTACTATAATACGGTGAAGCCAAACGTAAAAAAAGAATGGTAAGATGAAACTGAAACCTAACCCGCACAATCTAGTTAAAATCTAGTGAATAATGTATGAGCGCGCGCTTCCAAAAAGATCGTCTTGATTGGTTAACATTCACCGACTAATACGAAAGTTATTTTAATAAGTGAACCACGATCCCATCAATTCAATTAATATTAGTGGGTTTCATTTTTTATCAACCATTATGTAACACCTAACCCAACTTTTTTCATTCAGTTATGAATGTGAAAGTTCATTTGTGCAAACTCCAAGTCTTCTTCACACTGGCTTAGTTTTAGCTGCCGTTTTCTGCTTTTGGACAACAAATTAGAATTAAGAGCAATAAGCGTATTTAAACGATATTAAATCGCATTAAAATCTAGGGAAATGTGTCCATGGACGTATCTGAAAACTTTTTGTTAGGTGTAAGAAATCTACTGTACTTAAGCAAATGAACGAACGATTGTAGAGAAATATGTCTCCTACTTATTTCAACCAATAATATTGAGTAATTATAAAAGCAAAACATCAAAACTAGGTCAAAGTTAATGAACAACTTTTTTAATTAACCCATCCAAAATAATGTCAGTAATCAATAGATACGTGGATGTAAATCACACGATCGTGTGGACAAGATAGTCTTTTATAGGTTTATGAGTTCCCCGAATGATGCCCCCATGAAAAATGTAAATTTTTGAAATAACAGTAATAAACTATTTTGCGCATTATGTCTTTGACTTCTTCCCGTTTAGTTATGAGTTTTCTTCATTGGGATATAAAAAATCGGAGATCATTCAATCTAATTATTCGTTGTGTTTTTCCCCCGATTCACAGTTATTTCAGCCATTTTGGGGAATGAAAGGCTGTTTAGACGGAAGTGAGCATTCCCTCGTCCTTTGACCCCAATCTCATGCAAGTGATTGTGTAAGTAGTAGGGAAAGTAAACAAATCGGGGGGGGGGGGGGTCTTACCTTTTCTTTTATTATAAGGGGGGGGGGGGTATTCGGGTAACTCATTGGCACCTATTATAGAATATCCCGTCCACACGTACCTGTGATATAAATAGCATATTTAAGAAATATTTTTGCATATTGCTGCTATAATAACATAAGATATTCTGCTTCAAAATTTATTACATACTACTTTTCGAGAGAACTTACCTTTAACGATTGAAAAGTAGTATATCCATGTAAGTTTTAATTGCCCGAGATCTTTTTGTAATGTCGCGGACGTCATAGAGATCTCCAATTCACAATAATTGACGCAGTTATAATATTTAATAGCTACCTCGGATATATGAAGTCACATAGATATTTTATAAGTAAGTACAAGGTGAAGTCTGAGGTCGAAAACACTTGCTAAACACACGGAATATCTCTAAATTGATTTGAACCGGCTTAAAGACTACAATAAATCTGTTAATTCGACGTTTTTTAGTCTGACTAAAAGAAAAACTTACCTTTGATTGTGATTCAAGTTGAAATCTGTTGCTACTGAATCTTTCTGGTGGTGACGTCAGGGCTACTTCGAGTACCATCGAAAATAAAAACACGTAGATTACATTCAGTGCTGTCATCTTTCTAGATCTTTTTAAAATCTTAGAGTAAAAAGACTTATAGAAAATAAATATTTCAGTGGTGCTTATTTCAGGCTGAAATCGTGTATCGTGAATGAAGATTGTACTGACAAAGATATCTAATAAACTTCTATATAAGTTTTCTTTAAACTTTACACCAATCCAAACTCACCAGAATCCACAAACCGAATAGCACCACTATGTAAATTAGCACATGATTGAATGAGAACCAATCGAATGTTAGCGTCTCTTGACAACCATATATCATCAATATTAAGCAATTACAGTGACAGATTTACCGCACTTTTTATCGACTGGAACCAATCAGGAATGTTCTGGTCTTGGAATATTCTTGATTTTCTCTGCTATTCAAGTATCAGATTCGGAATGTGGACTGACTGTGAAATTAGAATCATCTCTCTATGTCTTTATTTCACACTTTTATTGTCGTTTTATGTTCGTCTTTGTCATTTAAAAACAATTCTTTCATTACTAAGTTTTTCCTCATTTCGTCAATCCTTACTGTTTTTATGAAGTTTTTTGGTAATAAAAATGCTTCATTATAGATTCCAACCGAGTTTTCCCATTTAAAGAATAATTTATCTTCGTAACAAACTTTTACTAAATGTGTTAATTTACAATAACCAAAAATACCGACAGACATATACCTTATTAGCTGGATTAATTAATTGGGTCACATGATGGGTGATAAACGCAATGCCTTTTAACTTATATATTTTGTTCCCAGTCTAAATAGCTCGTAAAGAATAGCGTCTATTATGGATCCTGTCATATAAAATATAATATATAAAAATATAGACACGATCTGATATTACAGCAATGCTCTAATGACGGTTCAAAATGATATTCGTATTCGACACAAAATATGATTTCAGTACATAATGGCCCATTTCAAACTTACGATTCCAATTTTTCTAGTTCTTGTGTATCTTATAGAATTGTATAAATAAGACAATTTTACAAAAGATTTTCTATAACGAGATTAATAGTCTTTTTAGGCTTATTCTAAATTGGTTACTTACTGAATGTTATAACATTTTGTAAATACAGTAAAATTGCAAAAAACACTATGTCCGTAAAGATCGTTATTCCTCAGTTACTTTAGAGTTCGATACCACAAAAACAATGACAAGCTGATTATCTTAATATCAATAAAATATTTCTGTTTGATTTCGGGGATTATTGATTCTCCAAAATGTACGGACAAAGGATGGAACAGTTATCCTTTATTAAAAAAATTAAGTCTCATGGGTTTTGTGGTCATCTTTTTATTTTTCAGTGAATAAAAGAAGATCGACTAATCTCCATCTTCATTGACAATGACGGCAGATCCCCTGAAACTTTGCAGCTTTTGGGTGTAATTATGAGCAAGCTGAAAGACACAAAAGCAAAAATTACCAGTTTGGATGAAGAAATTTAAGAATTACATTCGAGATTGGAAAATGTAGACACGGATTTTCAAGAAGCTGATATTTTTATCCGACCAACATGCATTGTTGATCAATCGTCTGGAAGAATACCAAAGATCCCTGATAGAGCTGCCTACTCCAAGTTTATCCGATCAAAATCTTTATCGTAAACTATCAAAACATTCAGCCGAGAAGCTACCTAAAATAGTTTTACCTACGTTTGATGGTGATAGAAGAGAGTGGATCAGTTTTTGGGATGTTTTCTAGAGCGAAATACACGAATGTCATGATATTTCCAACGTTTCCAAATTTAATTTCCTCAGAGGTCAACTGTCAGATAATGTCAAGAGGCGAGTTGAAGGTATATTAGCCAGCGATGCAAACTATGATCTACTGGTGAGCACATTAGAAGATTATCATGGAAACAAACCAGCCATCAAGAACGCACATTGTGTTGCTTTTTGTAGTATTTGTAAACCTCAATATACATCTTCCTCACTTAAAACATTTTATGATTCCGTTAATGATGATGTAAGATCGCTTTCAACACTGGGATTATCAGATGATGCATGTGGTGACTTTTATGTTCTCATGTCAGCTGTTCAATCAGCAAATCTATGTCGGAACTGTCTCAAACCCAACCACTCTGTGACTCAGTGACCAAGTAGGTGGCGTTGCTCAGTTTGCAAAGAACCACATCACATGAGTCTTCATTGGGCTAAAACTTCAACAAGGACTACTCCTACTCCAACAAAGCAAGTTCAGTCTGGTTCAACTAACTTTACTCAGAGTCTTAACTACAATGATGGTTTACCTGAAAGCAGACACTCAACTGTCGATAATCACAGATCATTTTCTCTCTTTCTTTTGACGACAGCTACTGCAATGGTTCAAAACGACGTCATTGTCATAACCAAACGTTATGTTATTATTTTAAAGTCATTTTGTATGTATTAATAATTATCACTTAGTTTCGATTGTTGCATGATGACGTAAGATGACGTGATTGAGAGAGAGTGTGAATTCGGACATGGACAGTAGGCCTATATTTTCATTCTAAATAAACGAAGTTAAATAATCATCTTGCTTTTCAACGAACCTATGGTCACGACAATTTGGCGTCGCCGATAACTGTGGAGATGTTAACTTCCTTGGAGATGTATTAGTTGTGAATTTGTGACGTTTTATCAATTTTTCTCAGCAGAAGTTGGAAAACGGAAGTCAATAGGCTTCAACCACGCTTTTGTTTGGATAATTTCGACAGTGACCTTTTCATGTATCGTGATGTGAATATGGACGTTTATTTTTTCAACGGACACTGTGTATTATTCTACTGGTATACAGACATTGTAATAGTATAATATTTCGAATAATGTTCGGAACTTTACTCTAACATTCAAGTGTTGGGATTTCAGAAGATTTTGGAACATTTCGTATCCTACTACAGCACCTACAGAGATTGGACACTTTTCGCCATCATCGACGAATGTAAACATCGCTACTCTGCACGGTAGTCGTTTCCAGAATTTTCGTACGAACATTCCAGTGTTGTTTACACTAGCTTTGATATCATATCAGTTGGTTTTTTTTACTCCTTTCATTCATTTTGTTTATATTTGAAATTTTGTATCATTATTGTCATTTTTGTAAATCTTTGACTGAGATTATTCGTATGTTCTGTGTGTGTGGTTTAGATTTTCTAATTTCTAAATTTTTCTAATTTTAGGTCTATTATTGACTTATTGTGTATCCGTTGTATTGTATGTATCCCTGTTCACGTTGAACCTATTCTTGCAAAGCTATACTTAGCAGTTTGAGGGATCAAATAGCAAAATTTCAAAATGTCTGGACCAGGTACTATAGGTAGGGGCGATAACACACAAGACAGTGACGAAGAAATAACGGAAGTTCAAAAATTACAAAAACTTATGGAGACTAATCTTCAGCTTCAACAACAGGAACAAACCAGGTTAAGAGAAGAATTGAAAAATCTTACTCATAGACTAACTTCATCCCAGCCTTCATTAAACCCAGTCCCGCATATTCCCCATAATCCTATTAGAGACCATTTGTACATTTATTCCAAAGTTAAAGATTTCACTGGAACATTCTCAGGAGATGAACCAAATGTTGAACTGTATCTTAAGGACTGGCTCAACAAAGTACAAAGAGCACTAGATAGTCCTCTCTATACCACTTACAAAGGCCAAGTTCTGTCTCTGTTACTTGAAAAACATGCCAAAATCAATTGGGAAGCTATGTCAACCGACCTTCAACATGATTACGATGCTATAATTGCTATGCTCAAGGACAAATTTGTTGGCCCATTGGATCACCATACTACTGGAATTTTATTCAATGAAGCCAAGATGAACGACTCTGAATCTTTTGAAGCTTTTGCTTCTCGTTTACAAGTTTTAGCCCGAGAATATTACGAGTTTGACTCTTCTATCACTGAAACTATCGTTATTACGTATTTCGACTTTGGCGAAAACGTATTGTAATCGTTCGGATTATTTTATTTTTTACGTATTTCGACTTCGGCGAAAACGTATTGTAATCGTTCGGATTATTTTATTTTTTTTTTTTTTTTTTTTTTTTTGTAATTCTTGGATGAGTTTGCAGACAAACTGGTAAAAGGTGCAGAAATTCTAAATCTACAGTTGATCTTAGGATGATTTCTATTATCAAATAAAACAAAACCGGAAGTTCTATCTCTGACAGGAAGTGAGAACCGGAAGTTCAGGTTTTTTTGCTTTAGCAAGTTTATTTTCAGTTCGATTTTGACCGGATTTTCAGATTTGAAAACTTCAATGTATTTGTCAACTAACAATTATAGGTTTTATGCAATTAGGTTAAATATTTTACCCACGATTTGCAATTCAATATTCAAGGGTCATCGGCAAAAATTTCAGACCGTGATTTCTCCTTTAATATAAATGGTAAAATTTTGAAACTTTACCAGTTGATAGGCGATATGATTATAATTTTTGAGAAAATGTGAAAAAAAAATTCCACTTCCGGTTTAGCCTCAAATGACGTAATTACGTAACTTCCGGTCTATAACTGCTAGGTGAAAAGTGAAAACTGTTTTATAAATAACTTGTCAATAGTAATTGATTTGACCTAAATAATTAGGTCAAGCTGCCATATCGGCCGCCATTTTGAATTTTCGTTACAATTCTTAAATCCGAAATTCAGACACTACTGTTAGACCGATTTTGATGAAATTTAGCACATAGATACAATGGATCATTATCTACCTTTTCTTGGAGACCGATTTTCAAATTTCGTTTTTTCTTTCGAATTATTTAAATTTCGATTTTTTCAAAATTAGGTCACTTTAACGGGTACGGATGGTGTGACTCACTTAATCTATGACCTTGAAAATTAGGTCAAATAATATTCAATATATTGTCTACGAGTAGATATTTTTTAATTTGGCTTACTTAAAAAATTCATAGAGATAAGTGTACTTAAATACAGCAAAAATTGATAATTTTCATATTTTCGCCATCATTAACCGTTACGGAAGGTGTGACCTAATTATTTTATGACTTTGAAAACTAGGTCAAATGATATTCAATATATTGTCTAGATGTAGGTAATTGCAAATTTAGCCTACATAATATTTTAAGGCTCTCGAAATACGTTCATAATTGTAAGCAATTCTAGTTTTTTTTTTTTTTTTTTTTTGTAATTCTTGGATGAGTTTGCAGACAAACTGGTAAAAGGTGCAGAAATTCTAAATCTACAGTTGATCTTAGAATGATTTCTATTATCAAATAAAACAAAACCGGAAGTTCTATCTCTGACAGGAAGTGAGAACCGGAAGTTCAGGTTTTTTTGCTTTAGCAAGTTTATTTTCAGTTCGATTTTGACCGGATTTTCAGATTTGAAAACTTCAATGTATTTGTCAACTAACAATTATAGGTTTCATGCAATTAGGTTAAATATTTTACCCACGATTTGCAATTCAATATTCAAGGGTCATCGGCAAAAATTTCAGACCGTGATTTCTCCTTTAATATAAATGGTAAAATTTTGAAACTTTACCAGTTGATAGGCGATATGTTTATAATTTTTGAAAAAATGTGAAAAAAAAATTCCACTTCCGGTTTAGCCTCAAATGACGTAATTACGTAACTTCCGGTCTATAACTGCTAGGTGAAAAGTGAAAACTGTTTTATAAATAACTTGTCAATAGTAATTGATTTGACCTAAATAATTAGGTCAAGCTGCCATATCGGCCGCCATTTTGAATTTTCGTTACAATTCTTAAATCCGAAATTCAGACACTACTGATAGACCGATTTTGATGAAATTTAGCACATAGATACAATGGAACATTATCTACCTTTTCTTGGAGACCGATTTTCAAATTTCGTATTTTCTTTCGAATTATTCAAATTTCGATTTTTTCAAAATTAGGTCACTTTAACGGGTACGGAAGGTGTGACCCACTTAATCTATGACCTTGAAAATTAGGTCAAATAATATTCAATATATTGTCTACGAGTAGATATTTTTTAATTTGGCTTACTTAAAAAATTCATAGAGATAAGTGTACTTAAATACAGCGAAAATTGATAATTTTCATATTTTCGCCATCATTAACCGTTACGGAAGGTGTGACCTAATTATTTTATGACTTTGAAAACTAGGTCAAATGATATTCAATATATTGTCTAGATGTAGGTAATTGCAACTTTAGCCTATATAATATTTTAAGGCTCTCGAAATACGTTCATAATTGTAAGCAATTCTAGTTGATAAATTTCTTGCTGGTATTCCCGACTCGGTACGAAAGTACATTTTTGAACATACGCAGCATAAACCAAAATTATTGAAATCTTTGCCCAAGATCATTCACATTGCCAAAACTAAATCAGCTTTGGACAAATATGACAATCAACCTGTCTCAGCTACTCAAACTGTCACAACTAATCAAACTGGCACTGCATCAATACATGAGAATTTTCCACCTGATCCATACTATACCCAATCCTATGACGGACATCACCAGACTACTCAGGAGTATCGAAGGCGTAAACCTCAATCACCTCACCATAGCGGTTTTAGTCGCACTCCAGCACAATTTCAAAAAACTCCTAATGAAGACTTGCATCAATATTATTTACCAAGATCCTCATCACCTGATAATTCCAGATATCATGAACACACTTCCCGACGTGAACGTAGATACAGCCCTTCTTTTCACAAACAAGTGTCTTATAGATCACCGATTTCCCCGAGATCTCAATCCCCCCCATCTATATCCTAATCAGACTTACACTAACCCTGCACAGTATCACTATCCGACTCCCGGTAGTGATTGCACCCAACACCAATCGAATAGACAACCGTCAAATTCCAGAGGATATTATGGGTAAAGCCAACAATGCATCAACCAATCGCTGGGATTTGGCCATATTGCCCGCCAGTGCCCCTCTTCGCCACCCTCAGCACCAAACCAAAACCGTGCCTTCAGCATGTACCAAGACGACCACTTTTCCAAACCTATACGTATTACTGCATCTGTTTGTGGACAGAATCTCAAATCTTTGTTAGACGGAGGATCAGACGTTTCCCTTTTACCCATTTACATATTTCGACAATTACCAAATAGCAGCAAGTATGAATTCAAACCAGCTCTACACAAACTTCATGTAGCCAACCTGTCCATGTTTAATGTCCACGGTGTTGTAAACTTACCTGTTATGTTTCAAGGCCGATCCAACAATCATCTCTTCTACATCGTAGATGATTTAAGAGAGAATTGCCTTCTTGGTCGCGTTTTTTTAGAAGATCAGGGTATTGTCATAGATTACGGAAAGCGCCAGGTTATCCGCGAAGACGATGTCATACCAGTCATCCAGGATTCAAGGACTCCGACTGTAAGTAAAGTATCTCTGCTAACCGATGTATCTATTGCTCCCGGAGAACAACTTATTCTGCCTGTTGGGATCAATGTTCCTTCAAAATTATCATTTGATACAATTCTCGAACCATGCTGTGGTGTCTCCGAAAAAACTGATGTTATTGTAGGCCGAACACTAACTCGTGTTCAAAACAAGCGTGCCATGCTAATGATGTTAAATTTAGGGAAAGACCAGATATGTCTTGATAAAGGAGATCCTATTGCTTGGGCTTCTCCAGTTACTACAGTTTACAATTATACTGCTCCCAAACCCAATAACCAATTCACTAAATTGAGCTATAATTCAATGTCTACCCAAACAGCTCCAGTTTCTCATCTTAAAGTACTAGATCAAGTGTCCGGTAATAATAATCTTACGGAAGATGAAAAACAACAACTCAAACATTTATTGCTGACCTATGAAGATATCTTCGTTAAACCAGATGGATACAACATACTATTGATACTTTTACTGAGCGCCCTATCCGAGAACCACTTCGTCATCTGAAAAAGGAGGTGACAGCAATGATCGATAAAATGCATGAAGACGGTATTATAGAGGAAAGTGAAAGCCCTTGGAGATTTCCAATCGTACTTGCGAAAAAAGCCGATTCAACGCTTCGACTATGTATCGATTTTAGAAAGCTGAACCATATCACAAGACGGGATGCATATCGTATTCCCAGGGTAGATGAAACCTTGGATGCCCTATCAGGAAGTCATTACTTCTCCGCTATTGATTTATCCCATGGTTATTTCCAGATTCCTTTAGATGCTGCATCGAAAGAGAAATGTGCATTTGCATCTCCAGATGGTGGTTTGTACCAGTTCCGGAGGATGGCTTTCGGACTAGTTAACGCACCTGCCACCTTTACCAGACTAATGGAACTCGTTCTCAAGGGACTACATTGGCAAATTTGTGTCTTGTATCTTGATGACATTGTCATTTTCTCCAAAACCTTTCAACAACATGTTCAAGATTTAACTACTGTATTCGAGCGATTACGTACGGCTAATCTGAAATTAAAACCAAGCAAATGTCACTTCGCAAGAATGGAAATCAAATATCTGGGACACTTAATATCAAATGGTGGAGTTCAACCAGATCCAGCTAAAGTTGAATCAGTTCAAAATTATCCAGTTCCAACTAATGTTACGGATGTGAAAGCCTTCCTAGGCCTCTCGGGCTATTACCGTCGGTTCATTAAGAACTTTGCAGAAATAAGTAAACCTCTCAATAAACTTACAGCCAAAGGGACCCCTTTTCACTGGTCAAAGTAATGTCAATCTGCATTCACTCATTTAAAACAATGTCTACTTCAAGAACCAATTCTACGTTTTCCAGACTTTACCAAGCGGTTCTACGTACAGACAGATGCATCTTTACTTTCATTTGGAGCTGTATTATGTCAAAACATTGAGGGTCGAGAACATGTCATTTGTTATGCATCCAGATCGTTATCAAAAGCAGAACAGAATTACTCATTCATTCAAAGAGAATGTCTTGCCATTATATGAGCTTGCAAAGTCTTCAGATCATATCTACTTGGACGACAATTTCTCCTTGTAACGGATCACAAACCCTTGGTGTATCTTAAAAAGTATAATGGTACCAATTCAAGATTAACTCGCTGGAGCCTCGATATGGAAGAATTCGATTATACGGTAGTCCATCGACCTGGTAAACAACATTCAAATGCCGATGCATTATCCCGCATCCCTACGGTAAATGACAATATCGATCCCACTATTGCAAATGCATCACTGATATATAATCTACCCAATATTTCTTCAAATGGCACTTTCGTATCTCTATTGTCCTCTCAAGTTATCGAAATTGCCCAACTACAAGATCCAATCATACACTCTATCATTAAATATGTCCTAAGTTCCAGAAAATCTGTCGACTCCACTGATCCGAAATTAAAGTCATATCTCAAAGTTTTTGACCTGTTACGAGTTAAACGTGGTCTTCTTTACAAGAAAGACGAATCTCCAGGCGGTAGGAATCAAGATCTTCTGATAATTGTACCTGAAACAAGAAGTTCTAACCGTTTCACACGATAATCCCGCCTCTGGTCATTTTGGTGAAGACAGAACTCTAGATCAAATGCGCTCCAGATTTTACTGGCCCGGGTGGAGAAAAGATACTAAACAATTTTGTAAATCTTGTAGTTTCTGCGCTCTTCGTAAGTCTCCTACACCTAGCCGACAATCGCCACTCCATCCCGTTATAGCCTCCAGACCGTTTGAAATAGTTTCCATGGATTTTCAAGGACCTCTACCTAAATCTTCAAGAAATAAACGCTACATCCTTGTCTTACAATGCAAGTTTACCAAATACCTAGAAGCTTATGCCTTGCCTAATCAAGAATCTAAAACTGTTGCCGATATACTGATAGACCGATTCATTCCACATTTTGGTATACCAGAAACAATTCATACGGATCAAGGAGCATCTTTCATATCTAAACTTATGACAGATCTTTATGCTTTACTCCATATCCGAAAAACTCAAACTCCTGCCTATACATCAAGTTTCAATGTCAAGTCGAAAGATCGTACAAAGTTATTGCAGAATCTTTATCAGCCATAGTCAAACAGTGTACAAGTGGACGTTTGTCAGAATGGGATCGTTATCTCCCACTTGTATGTCTCGCCTATAATACTACACGACATCAACAAAACATGTTCCTGCTTTCCTGGTCAAGGAAGAATTCCCAGGACACCATTAGATGCTATCTTTGGAACAAATTCTGGCCCATCCCAAACCAAATCACTAGATGATTACGCAATATCACTTTCAGACAAACTAAAACGAGCTTTCCAAGAGGTTCATCATCATACGGAAGCAACCGCTGAAAAACAAAAAACTTGGTTTCACAAGAAAGTTCGTGGAGAAGCTTAGTTGGCTGGAGATACAGTCTATCTTCGTCGAATGTTTTTTGAAGAAGGAGAATCTAAGAAATTTGCAGACAGGTGGAAAGGTTCTTACGACATTACGCAAGTTCTTGGCGAAACCACCTATGAACTATACAATGCAGCTACCGATCATAAAATAATAGCTCATTTCAAAAATCTTAAACCTGCTCATGTAAGAGACAGCTCTCCGAGCGCAATTCCTGACAATAAGGCAAACCGAACTGCATTACCGGTACCGAAAAAGTCAACATCTGATCCAGACGAAGATCTTTTCCTTTACGAGGATGACTTAGACTTCACAACTCAACCCACATTAACTGTTCAACCTCACCTTGCATCACGACCTCCCACACCACCCAAATCACCAATTACTCCGCTCAAACCTATATTACGTCGTTCAAGTCGTATTCCTAAGCCTGTTGTTCGTTTTGATCCTTCAGCCTGCTAGTTTCTCATTTTTACTCAATAGCTAGTTTCTAATTATTTGTTGTAGCTCTTCGTTACTATTTCTTAATTCTTTTCATTTCCTTCCGGTCAATGCCAGGAGGCATTTTTTTTTTAGGGGGGAGGTGTCATAACCAAACGTTATGTTATTATTTTAAAGTCATTTTGTATGTATTAATTATCACTTAGTTTCGATTGTTGTATGATGACGTAAGATGACGTGATTGAGAGAGAGTTGGGAGTGTGAATTCGGACATGGACAGTAGGCCTATATTTTCATTCTAAATAAACGAAGTTAAATAATCATCTCTGCTTTTCAACGAACCTATGGTCACGACAGTCATCATACCTGCTAACACTTTTATAGACGAGGGATCTTCCTTGACCTACACCTCAACCGAGTTTAGCAATCTACCCAACCTCGTTCCATACAACCACGTCTTCTTCAAAATCGACACCTTTGGAGGGAAAATAATAAGACAGCAGTTTCCTGTTTATGTCTTTTTATCCTAACAGATGACGGTCCCATTACAATCGACACCTTACTCAAGGACACTATCGATCACCCAATCAATTGTGAACGCTTGTCTGAGTGTCTTGATAAATCTCATTTCCAAGGCTTAACCCTTGCTGGCAACTTTCATCAACCCTTGTTTGAAGTTGACATATTCGGCATGGAAATTTTTAAAACAAGACGTGATTAGTGGTTTCCCAACTGGAGTCGAGATGTAATGGTTTTCAACGTGGCACGCAAAGCTTGGCTGTGGACTCTCACACCACAGAAGTTATTTCAGGGTTTTCACCTTCCTTACATCAACAAGTAGAAGTTGTTTTGGGTTTTGACAATGTTGGCATCAACACTTCCACTGCTGAACTACAAGATGATGACTTCATTGAATGCTTCATAAGTGAAATAGAGCATCATGGACACACTTACTACGCGCCTTTACCATGGCTTGATGATCATCTAGATCTACCTTCAAATTAATCAGTTGCTGTTGGTCGTCAATTACAGGTCAAAAGAAGATTGCTGAAGCTACAAGTCTGGAACTCTTATGATAAGATCATCCAAGACCAACCGAAGAAAGGCTTTATAGAGACCATAGAACCTGACAAAGAATGGGATCAAGTCAATTGCCATTATCTCAGTCATTTTTTTGTTCTCCGCTCTAACAGTGAGTAACCACTTCGAGTAGTCTTTGCAGCAAACGCAAGAAGAATTCACTGAATGATTGTCTACACACAGGTCAATGCATCCTTCTCTCAAGTTTCCGAATTCAGGGTCACCAACTAAACGATAAGCTCTTAGTTTGGCTTCATCTGCGTTTGATCCAATTGGCTTTAATTCTCCAGTTACAGTACCTGCAAAACGGTTTTTAGATTCCATTTGGGAATTGGAACTTGAATGGGATCAACTTAATTCTTCCAATCTTCAGGATGATTTTAGAAGTATCATGGATGAAATTGAAGAGGCCATGCATTATAGCATTCCACGTTATTTTAATTTGGACACAAAAGAGAGGTGCAACTCCATACTTTTGTGATGCTTGCCCTAATAGTGATGCTGCTGGTGTATGCTTCCTTGTTCAAAATGACAATATGGTATTCATTGATTCCAAGTATAAAATTGCTTCCAGTAAAAATCCCCATTCTGTTCCTAGATCGGAGTTTATTGCCATGGTCATTGGTTCCAGACTTTCACACAATCTTCAGAAGATATTCCAAAAGGATTTCCAGTTTATAACTCCATATATTTGGACGGACTCAACGATATGTCTGCATTGGTTACATTCAATGAAGAAATTGCCAGTATTTGTTTAGAATCGAAAGAAGGAAATTCTTGGTCTCTCCAAACTCAACAGTTGGTCTCATGTAAGCTCTGAAGATAATGTTGCAGACCTACCATTCAGAGGGTGCTCGGCTAGTGAACTGTTACAGTCTACATTTTGGAAAGCATCTCCTCATGATTGGCCAGTAGGGAACCCCCAAATGTCAAATCTGAAGACACAGCTTTCATCACCTTAGCTTCTGTTAAATCGGGAAAAATATCTTCAAATGGTTTTTTAAGATTCTCATCATATGATTGTCTTTTACATTCTGCAGCTTTGGTTTTACGCTTTATAAACAACTGTAGATATCCGCAAGCTGTTCAAGATTCTGATGGACATACTTAAGTAGCAGAAATTGGTCTTACAGAACTCACTGCAGCTGAAAATGTCATTTGAAGGGCACACCAAATAGAATTATTCACTCAAGAACTGAAGTATTTTGGAGAAAAGAGACAAAGCTAAACCAGCGTTAGCTCGTCAACTTAATCTCAAATTGTATACCAATGATCTCATCTGTGTCCCCGGCAGACTTGAGAATGTCCAGCTCAACGATAGATCCAGGAATCCAGTGATGTAGGCAAAGAACAATAGTTTTACAGATCTTATTATACAGTCGATACATAAAAAGCAACTTCACGTTGGTGTTAACGGAACCGTTGTTGCACTCCGGAAGTCATTTCGGTTACCCTCAGCGATAAGTCAGTAGCAAGTGTATTGGAGAAATGCATCACCTGCAAACGGAATTTTGGTCGACCCTACAAGTTGCCACAATCTCCAGACTTTAGATTCAATGAGCTAAAGCCCTTATCATCAATTGGTATTGATTACACAGGTAATCTCATTGTCAAAAGGATTGATAAGATGAGACACGAGTGGTTCATATGCCTTTTCGCCTGCAGTACCACCAGGAATGTAAATCTAGAAGTAGTTACAGATTCTACAGCTGACCTATTTATACAAGCTCTTCGAAGACATTGTGCAATGTATGGTGTACCACAGTATATCATTTGTGATAATGCTAAAACTTTTATGGCAATAAAAGCTGATGAAGATCTCTAGATGTTATTTAAACTTACCTCATATGATGGACTGATAAACGCACAATCTTACAAGGAATAAGATTCAGTTACATCATATACCAGCCAAGTCTCCTCATTGGGGTGGTATGTACGAACGTCTCTTTGGTATAATAAAACTTTTTCTGAAGAAGGCTCTTGGCAGAGCTTTGAAACTTTCATCAAAGAGGTACAAGCAACAGTTAATGACAGGCCCTTGACTTTTGTTTCAAACTCTTCAGAAGATCCAGAGCCCTTAACTCCGTCAAACTTCTTAGCGTCGATGTTACTCCGCTACCACACATTCTAGTCGATGATGATATTACAGATGAAGATTTTTCCACTCATGTCAGTCTTAATATAGCTGTCCAAAGACGTATCATCATTTTTTAGAAAGATTTCGAGGTGAATATTATTCTACATTAAGAGAGTGCCATGTTTACCAATCCAAAAAGACAGAGGCAACTGATCCCCTAATCTCAATTGGTGACATTGTTCTTGTTAATGATAATGATTTACCTAGATTACTTTAAAAAATAGCCATTATTTAGAAATTGTTCGAGGGAAAGATGGTAAATTACGATCTGCACAGATTCGAACCAATAATGGAACTTCCACTCGTTCTATACATCTTCTGTATCCCTTAGAATTTTCTCTGTCCGATCCTGATGTATTGTTCAAGATAGAAGAGACAAACACAGAGATTCCAAAGACTGAATTACGTAGAAGTCGGAGGATAGCAGAGAGTTCAACGCCCCACCCCCAATATGTGTGATCTGCAGAATAAGGCAGAGTTGCCGGACTATATGCAAAATAAGCAGAGTTTTCGGAATATAAACTTTATGTTTTCTAAAGATAGCTTGCCAGGCATATTAGATATAATTTGATGTTTGTAATTTTCAATAGGGCTCATCCCTGGGTGATATGAAACAATTTCAGCGAGTTTTGTCAACATTGATCACGAATTGTGCCTTCTAGAGTGTTTATTAGCCAAAAAATTGAATTCGTTTTCAAAAACAAGGGCAATAACTGGCACTAAATATATTTCGATATTTATTTGATTTCCAATAGGGTTCATCCTTGGGTAAAAGCAAGTACTCAAGCCAAGTTTCATCAAAATTCATTAAGAATTGTTCTTTCTAGAGTGTTTTACAAGCTAAAATTGAACGCGTTTTCAAGAACAAGGGCAATAACTCATACTAAATATTTTTCGAGTTCGCTGATTTTCAATAGGGTTTATCCTTGAGTTATAATACACTCTCATACCAAGTTGCATCAATTGGTCAAAAATTGTGCCATGTAGAGTATTTACGAGACAAAAAACGAACACGTTTTAAAGAACAAGGGCAATTACTCATACTAAATATTTTTCGAGTTCGCTGATTTTCAATAGGGTTTATCCTTGAGTTATAATACACTCTCATACCAAGTTGCATCAATTGGTCAAGAATTGTGCCATGTAGAGTGTTTACGAGACAAAAAACGAACACGTTTTAAAGAACAAGGGCAATGATTCATATCAGATATATTTTATATTTTTAATTTTCAATAGGGCTCATTCCTAGGTGATATCAAACAATTTCAGCGAGTTTTGTCAACATTGGTCATGAATTGTGCCTTCTCGAGTATTTATAAGCCAAAAAGTTGAACGCGTTTTCAAAAACAAGGGCAATAACTGACACTAAATATATTTCGATTTATTTGATTTTCGATAGGGCTAATCCTTGGGTAAAAACTCAAGCCAAGTTTTATCAAAATTCATTGAGAATTGTTCTTTCTAGAGTGATTACAAGCTAAAATTGAACGCGTTTTCAAGAACAAGGGCAATAACCCATACTGAATATTTTTCGATTTCGCTGATTTCCAATAGGGTTCATCGTTGAGTTACAACACACCCTCATCAAATTCCATCAAGAATTGCACATTGTAGAGTGTTTACGAGCCATTCAAGAACAAGGGCACGAACTCTTACTAACTTTTTTCGGATTCCCCTGATTTTCAAATAGGGTTTACCCTTGCGTGATCATGAACACTCATATTGAGTTTCATCAAAATCCGTCAAGAATTGCCCCTTTAGAGTGTTTACGAGTGGGCAGACGGACGGACATATGTGACGACAATATACGCCCCCCCCCCCCATTTCATGTGGGCGTATAAAAAGTGTCTATTTAGCCTCTAGTGGTTTTGTGGAATATTCGAAACCTAATATTAATGTAATGAATGTAGATATGACTATAATAAAGGAATGATTAGTGGGGGCGAGAACATGGTATGAATATTATTCAAGATGTTTAGGAGGCTTTTATGATCTGAAATTGTTTTGTACGATATGAAATCTTAGCTCTTAACGACATCCCTCGAACAACCGGCCTTGTACTATTCTTACGATTTAGCAATTGTAAAGATTACCTTGATGGGGCAGTGCAGAATAAAAAGGAAATGCTCGGTCATGTTTCTCAGAGTATTGCTAAAGTGATTGGCGTTGTTTTGATCGGAAGTATTAATTACGCCATCTTGTATTCCGGAACAGAAAGAAAGTTACATTTTCAAGAGTTAAAAGACAAACGTGCTTTGTCAACAAACCGTTATGTCGACGAGACTGATGTTATAAAAATAAACATATTTCTATTTCCATTTAGTGTAGGAAACATTTCGAAATAGTAATTTTGCGTACGCATCACTGTTCTGGCTTAATTTCGCAAGCTGATTCCTTTTGGAATTGAGAGAGAATTATGAAATATGGTAGATCAAATAAGTCCACTGTTATCTATTACTCGTATACCCGTTAGAAATATATAATAAAATATTGAAAAGATCCTAACCTGTTTATCAGCAGGTTGTACACTTGCAAAATTTCAATGCTCACTGTTGTATTATGTTATCTTATCAACTTCTCCCAGTGTTCATCGCACAGTGTTGGCCGACTAACGAAATTATGTGTCTGGACCATGTATCTGCATGTACTTTTATATTAATATTGTGAGTTACTAGTGCCACCCAATCCATTTTATAACTTCTTTACAATTTGTGGTTCACGGTTTGTAATTTTTGAATTTTTAATATTGTGTTTTATTACCTCATTTCCTTGTGCGTTACCATGGTTTAAATAAAAGAAGCTGTGTTACCAATGTTTGATTTTTTAAACTACGCCTGTAACCATTCTTCCGACTGTGACCCAAGACCTAAAATGGTGAATAACAAAAAATGTTGGTATATTGAAATTATCTTTGTACATAAATGCCTTTGATAGAAAATCATCAAGTATTAAGTTTGATTGGGTCAAATAGCAACACTCAATCAAGCACAGCGTCTATTAACGGGACAGCCATTTACGCCTAAATAATAATTAGATAGTGAAATCGTATGATATATTGATTGAATCTATTATAAAATTTGACGTAGATTGTAGTTTTCTTGAAGATATAGACATATGTCGTGAGATGAAAGAATGGATATTGGTGATGGAAGAGATGAGATGAAACAACATAAGAAACGAAAAGAATTTAAAGGGGTTCTTATGGCCATTTTATGTGTACCATGGAAACCTTTGACTCCTTCTTTTTTATTACATTCAAATTCAAAAACGCTCATTTGATGGATGGTTTTTATTTATGGATATTGAGCGCTCTGAAAACTCCATTATTATAACTCTTCCATTCCGTAAAACTATATATAAGCGATAAAACATTAATCTAGGGTAAATGAGTTGACAATTTTTAGTTGGAAATGCTTGTTAGGGGAGATAACATATCTTAGTAATTTATTGTGGTCTGGTGATATATTGGCTTCGTATTCTCTTGTCGGAGCTGTGTCATTTCCGGTTAACTCTGTCTGGAATTTCAGGAATCACGCGAATTTGGGAAGAAGTTGAATGTCACAAATATAAAATTCAAAGGTTTCCCTAACGCATATAAAAAGGCTAGAAGATCTCTTTACAGTCCCTTTAACTTATAGAAAGTAGTTAGTTAACGATCACCTACGTAGGTATCCGGACATAATCTGACCTTTTATTCTTCACCATTTTTTTTATATGAAGATGAGATTTCGTCACTAGAAGGTCCAGAAATAAAATGTCAATTTTATTTGATTAAAGCCAAACCCGTAGAATTTTGAAATCTCATAAGCTGCGACTTTGTGGTTGTATAAACGTATTCATTTAGTTATTCAACAATGAATATTCAACGATTGGATCGTACAATAATTGATAATTTTGTTTTGATATGCTATAATCCCAATGAAATATATTAAGATTAATAAGATAATGTCAATTTGAGCATATTATTCATATAACTTTAGTACGTAAACGTTTGTCCAGCTGCTCAGACAAAGGAAATGTTGTAAAATGAATGTTTGATATACATAGGAATTTAAATTTAAATACTAAGATAATACGAATATAGAGTGTTCAATGAATCAAAGTCAACTTGGGACGATTATTATGATAATAGCACAAAATAAAATGTCTGCATATTAATTAAATATCGATATGTTGCCTGTTATTTTATATTTACTCAATACAAGTAACTTTTATATCATTGACTGAAATTCAATGAAATGCCAATGGACACGCATTTAATTGTGCTATCTATATTGTCTGTAGGCCTTCAGTTCATGAGCTAAGCTTCCTTTCTGTCTGCATCCTAGTAATCATATGAATTATTATTGTCATAACAGTAGCTTTTTTATTAGGTATTGGCTTTGTACGTAGTGGTTACGTACAAAGCCAATAGCTAATAAAAACATACGAAACGAAACTAATAAAATACGAACGAAATTTAGGTCTATACATGTGTATTTTAATTAGACTGGTTTCAATGTTGTGTTAGAGCCAATACATCCTATTTCTATACAATCTTTAAAGCCTAGCTTAGGTCGACTTGCGACGGCAACAAGTTGGACGGCAACAAGTTGGAACTTTTAACTTCTGTAGGTAGGTAAATGGCGAGTTAACGTTCGCTTCCAGCAATTGCTGATATCGCAAACTAGGTAGTTGCACTTTGGTGGTCGTTGGTAGTGGATTTTGAATCAATTGGATGATTTAGAAAACTGTTGGTTTGGTGGTGGTTTGAGAAATAGTACGATCTGGTCGGAACGAATGTCATGGCGGTGAAACTCGGCCCTGGATGGTGTGGCGTGAGTGATTCAGTCTTCTACATTCTTCCAAAACTCGTTATGATCATGGTGGTTGTTGTTGGTGGTTGTTGGTTTGGATTGGTTTGGTTTGGTTTGGTTTGATTATCTGTCTGTGCTTGGAAGAGTTGAAGACCTAAAAGAAAGAAGAAAAGGAGACGTGAGAAAGGAGAGAAGAAGAGAAGAAAGCTTTCACAAAAAAAAAAAAATAAAATAAAAAATTTTTTTTTTTAACTTCTGTCAGTATGAGCAGTAATATATATATATTTGCGGCTGAGTGGCTTTCCTACGGATGAGGTAAACAAAACTGTTGTAAAGCACCTATGTCACTTGCGACTTGATTAGCCTAATAGGGGCCAGAGTTTTCTTCCGATTTGAATGAAACTTGGTACTCAATATTGATTCATAACATCTCGAGTGTGGAGTTGGCAATGATGCTACTTACAGATATAGAGGAATTGTACACACTTGATTTAATTGAAAATTGAATTTTAAAAATATTTCGAGTTCACAATATCTAGGGGATAAGAAAGGGAAATGTGCTATATCGACTTTAATAGGTAATTTTTTAACTGGTTATCGCATTTAACACTATTACGCAAAAATCCCACTGAGCCTATATACAATAGATAATATTGGAAAGTTTACATTAGTAGATCTTGCTTTAAGCAACCAGTTTATCCATACCATCCCAATGAATTTGGTGGAAATTCAAGAATGAAGTTGTAATTTGGTTGAGTATTGTCAACCTAACAGTTTCCGTAACAAATTTAATCCTAGCGTGGATGCACTATGAAACGGGACAAATTGTGCTAAGAAGCTTATAAAATCTTTGTTTCCATTTCAATATCACAAATTTAAGCGTGAACAATATATTTGATTAACAATAAAATGCGTAAATAGAAGAGATAGCATTAATAAAACACACCACAACTGACGAATAAAGACAATTTATAATCATATTACCACCTTAAACCATAGATAATTGACATTGTACAGATCGACATCACGAACTCATTCTCCTGTGTTATCTTCCACTGGCTGTTTTGGATTTTCAATCTAGTTATGGAGTAAGGATTTCCTACGTAGAATTATTTATGTACCATGGAGAAAGAATCCCTTGCAAGACATTCTTACTTTTTCTACATTTTCCATTTTGAAAACACACGTTTACTTAGTGTTCAGCGAGGGCTACTAGTATTTTTTTTTTTTGGAGACAATGTACCATCCTATGCATTATGTAAGGTTCCGTATATAGAAATATGAGTGCAAAGTGTATATTTAACAAACTACACGGACTCAGACCACAAAAACATTTTATGCTAATGATTGTATAAGTCCGTTTTATTTTTATAAATCCTCTTTTTCCCTTCCTTTGGGAGTTTTTGCATGCCCAATTTTGACTAATTTTTGGTCTAGATTTGAAATTTGATGTCTGAAATTACATTTTTTTTCAGAATTTCTGAGATAATGAGAAATTTAATTGGCGGAAGGTTATTTCTAAAAATAGTGGTTTTGTGTGCAGTGACAGTCAAGCTATTTTCATGGTCATGCTATATTGAAATTTTGATAGATACCAAGTATTGGCCAGGCTTTCATGTGACATACAGGAAAGCTTTCAACAGGATTTCTGGAAAAAAGTTATGGAAGGTTGAATTTCGTGATTTAACATTGAAACAGATTACAAATGAATTGGCGGTCTGAGTCTCGTAGGGGTACTTATGGACTCAGACCACAAACATATTTTATACTAATGATTTTATTTAGTCCGAGCTATTTTTAGAAACCCTCTTTCTCCCTTCATATTGGGGTATTTGATGTCTGAAATTGAATATTCTTTCAGAATTTCTGAGATAAGTAGTCAGGGTCAAGTAGTTTAACCAGAGAGACAATGGGGTATGGTCTAAGTTGAAGTAGTGATATTGGTAAGGGGGTCCTTTTTTCAGAAGGGGAGGGGTGTGTGACATATCCTTGACTTGTCACCCCACCCCCCCCCCCCCCGTAGCCAAGGGACTGTGGTCGATGTAAGACGTACAGATTTTGAAGCTCAGTCAATACGATTAAGAAAATCAGAAGATGATATTTTAAGTAAGATATTAAAATAAGCTTGGTTTTTGTAGGTTTATACGGTATATAAAACTTTCTGATTTCCGGTATTCTACATTCCAATTTAATAGTATAGTATAGAGAAATAATGGTCATAAAATACAGCTCCTATATTGACCTTCAGTTTTGTTTAATTGGAAACTTAAGCCATCACCCTTGATTGCTTGACGTAAATTTTCATTCCTCGACACTTAAGGAGATTTTAAGTCTTCCTACCCACACTTTTTCGCAATGTAATTTAAAATCAGAATTGGCCTTTGACTCAATAAAATGATAACATAAGCTGAGGCAATGTGTATACAAACAGGTATAATAGTTCTCTAATGTTTAGCTTTACAAATATAATGTCTATGTATAAAGATCGCATTGATTTCCATACGACTTTCGCTGTTCGTGCATTCACTGAAATGAATATCGCAGAAACGATTTTGTTTGAATAGTTTTCGCAAAATTAACTTCAAAATATACATGAAGATGAGTTTTATAAGAATCTAACCTGACAAGAATAAACTTTATTTAGTGATATCTTAAGCTAGAATTGAACTCGTTCAGTACTGAAATTTCACACTCGAAATACACTCTATTATCAATTACTGCAGATTCCAGATCGAAAAAGCAAATTCGTTCTTTTAACCCGAGAATATGGATATTTTGGGATGTCGTTAAAGCAAATATTATGCATGGGTCAAGGCTAAAATTAAATTGAAGATGATGGCTTTTGGTTTAATGATATCGACGAAATCTTTCGCCATTTTCCCTAGATTTTTAATATGAATACTGTAAATTTCAAAACGATCGGATTAATGGTTTTCAATATACATAATTAGTCCTAAATTAAAATTCAAAATGGAAGCGCTACCATTGACACCTGGGCCTTCAAATAGCATTCAGTCATTAATACATGTTTATAAGATTTGACAAAAAAAAAAAACAATCAATTCAATGCAGCAGTTTCAGAGAAAACGCTTTGGAAAAAATGTTGGAAAAATATAATGCCTTAGGCTTTTGTATGGCCTTAAGGCTAAATTTTAATTCAAGACGTTTTAATGGTATTGACAAATTATTGTTCGCCATTTTTGCTAGTTGTTAAATATGAATCTTCACTGTAAATTTTAAAATAACCTTATAGTTAGTTTTCGAGATATGAAAACTGGGTCAAAATTGGCTACCATCTTGGAAATCAAAGTATCAAAATTCTGCTTGCACAGATATTTCTGTAATTTGTTATAGATTAAAAATCTAAAAAAAAAAAAAAAAATTAAAATCGGCCTGTAATCCACAGAGCCTTAGGCTTTTGAATGGCGTCAAGGCTAAAATCAAATTCAAGATGGCGGCTTCCGGTTTAATGCTATCGACGAAATCTTTTCACCATTTTCTATAGATTTTTAAAATGAATCTATACTGTAAATTTCTAATTGATCGGATCTATAGTTTTCGAGATATGAAAATTAGGCCTAAATTTAAATTCAAAATGGAGGCGCTTCCATTGACACCCGAGCCTTCAAATAGCATCCATTCATTAATACATTTTAATAAGATTTGACACAAAAAATTTCAATCAATTCCATGCAGCAGTTTCAGAGAAAAACGCTTTGGATAAAAAAAATAACCTTTTCGAAAACAATATATTTCAAAATCTTACAGATTGTGAAATCAGAACTGTGATATCATTTTGTCGATTTGACACAAGGAATCTATAACGTAACCTGAACAATTTGAAAAAAAATTACACTCAAATGGTACATATAGATGACCGATAATTTGTTTATATCCGAGCCGCATTTAACTAATTTATCAACTCCATCGAATCTGAACGTAGCTTTTCCATTTGATGTTTCGAAATGACCAAATTATTTGTCGATAATTTTCAAATTGTGACACATAGGCCTAATCAAGTATTGACGTCAGCAAAGGAAGGGAAGTAATTCTGACCAAAATATTGTTTTTATTGGACAATAGGTAAATATCCAAAATTTAGGATGTTTTGCCTAACTATTTCCAGCCTGACGGCAAACGCTTTAAATGAAACGGGTCTTATAAGAAAGCTCATTGGTTAGGCAGCAACTATCGCCAAAATTTCTGTTTCAAACTGGTGTGGCTCAATCTAAATATGGCATGTTTATTGAATGCTATACGTGTTAAACTATTCTTATACATGTATATTATATAGTGACATTATATTTAGACAGAAGAACGACTGAAATAAGCTGTAAAAAGATATCATAAAAGGTCGATCGAAATATTTCTCTATTTTATTAATAACATTATCACCTATTCTTTCAGCACTTATGATAGGAACTCGCGTTTCTTTGGTGTCATATTAGAACGCCTTCACAACCACAATTCTATGATGATATCATAGTCACACCATCTGTAATAGACAAATTCAAATGATCTCCCAGTATTGGTTTTTCAAGTTTTGATGTCAAAACTATATTTCAAGAAATCAGAGAGCACAGTGAACATCACTGATGATGCTTATTTCCATTTTACTTTGAGAATTTCTTGAGACGGCGATTTGCGAGTCTTTTTTTAAGCTTAATCCTTATCTGGTCTCAGAAAGGGGAATGGTTCAGCTAAACTAATCTATAGTTGTTTTTTTGAATTCTAGCCTTATTAGTCATGTTCATTCACACTTATTCTTGTTTAAAATTACATTGACGATTCGCCCTTTTCAAGATTACACCATAATGTTGATCGGTTAAGAACTGGATAATAAAAAGACTATTTATCGTGTCTCCTATTATAGAGCTAATCAACATGTCGAACAATATTTGTATACCTATATTTTCAAGATAAACTAATTCCTAGTTTTATGTATTTTTGAAGGAATTATGTTTTTTAAATACAGTTCTGGTACTTCTGAAGATTATTCAACCTCCGAAAATGGCGAATCCGTCCATTAAACCAATCTTAGAAGTGGTTTCCCTCCATTTGGCCCCATAAATATGGTTTTCTACTAAGACAAAGCTACCTAGATAAATCACATTTTGAATTTGAATTGATATAAAAAATTCAATCAAACACAATTAGCAAAATATATTTCAATCGATAAATAACATATAATATATCAATACCAGTTCCTTAAAGTTGATAATCAAGATTTAATTGTCTCGGTTCATTAAATGAGATCATTAATGTTGCAGAAGTGTATTAAGTTATAGTATGTAAACGATAAAATAATGAATGGATCTCAGTATAAAGTTGGTAGTAGGCGGTAACAATTTCATCATAACACCATACGAACCAACCATTGTTCAGAATTCAGCGATGATAAGTCATTTGACGTGTGGCGACTTCGCAACATCCATCACAATTGTTTTATAGTTTATTTCTCAACTTATACCCCGAACCATACTAAGTAGTTCCGTCTTTTTCCTGAAGCGTCAGACCAGAAACATTGTGACAACTATTTTTTTGTGTTTTAGAAAAGAAAAACACCCACTGACCCGATAAATACAATCAAGGTAACATTCGACGAGTTAGAATAGTTTTCAACTATTTGTAAAAGGACAATCATAAGAATGAATATGTTACATCTAGTGTGTTTAGTGATGCTCAGTTGTAGTTGCTTCTGGGTTCGAGTTCGTTCGTGGTCAGAAAACTATTCAGATATTATATCCAATACACATCAGGTGAGTTGATTTTTTATTCACATTCAATCTGTGTACTCAGAGGAATTGATGTTAGGATTGGACCTTGTGGGACTATCAGAAAGCCACCTCAATAATTTAACGCAGTACTATTGTATATGACTTATTGGATTAATTGTCCAAAACGTTTAATCAATGTTACACTGTCCTCATCTCGGGAATGGCCTGTCACCCGGTGAATAATATGTACTTGTATATTGTTGACAGTCATGTCCTCTACAGTAAGGTTCACGAGTATTACGGTATACTAAAACGACGAAGATATATCATTTGAGTAATTTTTTATTATAGATAAAAACAGAATGAATTTAATAAGTTTCATCAGTTAAATCGCTGTAAGAAATCTAATGTGTCAGTCAAGTACAATAATTGGAACCAAATGACACCCTAAGAATTTTTCTCAGAACATTACCGAACTCAAGGTCGGTCTTGACTAATTATCCCCATGGCCACGATATTTTAATACAAAAACCCTTTTAAGATCAACCTGAATAATAGTTAACTCGACACTTCCAGTCATTTTCATCAATCGGAGATGATCAGTACTCATTGAAATCGAAATCGATACTAGTTTTTATTAGGGTGGTTCCAGCCTTCTGAGACTAGGGACATCCTGGCGTAATGTCAGGTTGAAATTCTATATACGCAGCTCTGAGGACCGCTTAAGGCGGTACATTTTTAAAGTACAATTCGGCAATCTCATACTCTTATATACAAATATCTGGTTCACTTTAGAATTTGTGTGCCTAGTTAAGTTTCTTTGGACTTTCTTATCAAAATATCTTATAGCCAATGGACGAGAACTTGATATTTTAGAAGTTTCCAAGGTTAAAGACTCTCAAAGTGATAAAGATATTGTGAAAGACAGACAAATATCTATTTAAAATTCTGAATGAATAACATGGGAACTCGATAATGACAAAAACTAATAAATTCGCCTTTGATCTCGTGCCTTCTTTGTTTTATGAATTAATTATTAAGTGTAATTAAGAATCAAACTTTGTAGTTTCAAAAGGTTCGATGTAAATTTAATTCTTGATACTTGAGAGAGAAGCTTGTTGGAAAAACATTCTTTTATAAATTGGTAAGAACCTGTTTTTGTGGGTATTCTGACTGGATTCGTAATTAAATTTATTTATAAAATATAATTGGAATTTCTAACCACTAACTTCAGTCAGAAAACAATATATTTCAACAAGAAATTTCATTGTTGTGCAGTGAGGATCAAACACTTGATCGTACTATTTCCACAGAGTAAAGATATTTATCTGTGCTATTTCTTCACCTAAATAAAAAACTAATAATTTACAAACATATATGTTAACAGAGAAAAAATCCACCGACAACATCAATTGCATATTGATTCAATTATAAGTGATATATCTTTGTAATCCATGGTCATTAACATCTTATAAGTAGTCTTAGAGGACTAAAATTAATTCCTCGCCAAGGACTAGTTTTATCCATGTCGGTTGTCCTAACCTAAATTTAGAATATTGTAAATGCTTTATTTCGTCAGTTTCTAAGTTTTATAAAGTATTATAAAATATGGAAGAACCATCTGTATTATATTACATATCAAGTATCCAACCAGACGATAAATATATTATATCACATATCAAACCAGAAGATAATATATATTATATCGCATATCAAACCAGAAGATACTACATTTATATATTATATCACATATCAACCAGAAGATACTACATTTATATATTATATCATATATCAAACCAGAAGATACTACATTTATATATTATATCGCATATCAAACCAGAGGATACTACATTTATATATTATATCATATATCAAACCAGAAGATACTATATATTATATCGCATATCAAACCAGAAGATACTACATTTATATATTATATCACATATCAAACCAGAAGATACTATATATTATATCGCATATCAAACCAGAAGATACTACATTTATATATTATATCACATATCAAACCAGAGGATACTACATTTATATATTATATCATATATCAAACCAGAAGATACTACATTAATATATTATATCTTATATCAAACCAGAAGATACTACATTTATATATTATATCACATATCAAACCAGAAAATACTTCATTTATATATTATATCACATATCAAACAAGAAGATACTACATTTAAATATTATATCACATATCAAACCAGAAAATACTTCATTTATATATTATATTACATATCCAACCAGAAAATACTTCATTTATATATCATATCACATATCAAACAGAAGATACTACATTTATATATTATATCATATATCAAACCAGAAGATACTACATTTATATTTTATCACATATATAACCCTACTATAACATATTTGAAAGCACATATCAAACCGGACGATACTATATATTAAAGCACATATCAAACCAGAATATACTATATATTTAAGTACATATCAAACCAGAAGATACTATATATTTAAGTACATATCAAACCAGAAGATACCATATATTAAAGCACATATCAAACTGGAATATATTATGGTCTCTATCAAACCAGAAGATTATATATATTTTAATATAAAACCAAAAGATACTATATATTTTAACACATATCAAACTAGACGACGATCTATATAATACTTAATATCAAGGTAAAAGAATATCAATTTTATACTATATATAAAACTAAATCACGATCTATATCATACTAAATATCAAGGATGAAGAATATCTGTTTTATACTATATATCAAACTAAATTACGATCTATATCATACTAAATATCAAACTAAATTACGATCTATATCATACTAAATATCAAACTAAATTACGATCTATATCATACTAAATATCAAGGTAGAAGAATATCTATTTTATACTATATATTAAACAAAACGACGATCTATATCATACTAAATATCAAGGATGAAGAATATCTGTTTTATACTATATATCAAACTAAATTACGATCTATATCATATTAAATATCAAGAATGAAGAATATCTAATTTAACTATATATCAAACTAGACGACGATCTATATCATACTAAATATTAAGGTAGAAGAATATCTATTTTATACTATATATCAAACTAAATCACGATCTATATCATACTAAATATCAAGGATGAAGAATATCTGTTTTATACTATATATCAAACAAAACGACGATCTATATCATACTAAATATCATGGTAGAAGAATATCTTTTTTATACTATATATCAAACTAAGCGACGATCTATATCATACGAAATATCAAGGATGAAGAATATCTGTTTTATACTATATATCAAACAAAACGACGATCTATATCATACTAAATATCAAGGATGAAGAATATCTGTTTTATACTATATATCAAACTAAATTACGATCTATATCATATTAAATATCAAGGATGAAGAATATCTGTTTTATACTATATTTCAAACAAAACGACGATCTATATCATACTTAATATCAAGGATGAAGAATATCTGTTTTATACTATATACTGTTATACTGTTATACTGTTTGTCTGTCTTTGATAAGCTAAGTTGCTTCTGAGACATCCTTGATAGTGACTTAATTTCGAATTTTTTTGGGATGCGCATGGTAATTAGTAAGTTTAGTATAGTTTATACCATGGTACTAGGTGTAAATTTGATTTTATCTTTGCTCCATGCTTTGTTGATGTTGGATTTGAACTGGTTAAGTGTTTCTGAATTTACAACAAAGTTTGGTAGGGAGTTCCATAAGTTCACTATTCTTGTACTGAAAAAGTTTTTTTCTAGTGTCCAGTCGGAATCGTCTTTTAATAAGTTTTTTGTTGTTTCCTCTTGTTCTGTTTTCCGATGAGAGTTCTAAGTGTGTTGAATTGACACAGACATCTTGTTTGGTAATGTATCTGCAGACCTGGATGACATCGGCTCTTTTCCTTCTATATTCGAGTGTGGTAATTCCAAGGATTCTTAGTCTTTCTGGGTATGATTTATATTTCAGCTCTGAGATTAATTTTGTTGCTCGCCTTTGGACATTTTCGATAGTTGCGATGTCTTCCTTGTATGTTTGATGCCAAACAGTGACTGCATATTCCAAGTGGGATATCTGTTTTATAATATATATCAAACTAGACGACGATCTATATCATACTAAATATCAAGGTAGAAGAATATCTATTTTATACTATATATCAAAATAAATCACGATCTATATCATACTAAATATCAAGGTAGAAGAATATCTTAGCATGGGTCATGAATTGTGCTTTCTAGAGTGTTTATAAGCCAAACAGTTCTCAAACACAAGGGCAATAACTGACACTAAATATATTTCGATTTATTTGATTTTCAAAAGGGTTCATCCTTGGGTAAAAACAAATACTCAAGCCAAGTTTTATCAAAATCCATTAAGAATTGTTCTTTCTAAAGTGCTTACAAGATACAATTGAACGCGTTTTCAAACACAAGGGCAATAACCGATACTAAATATTTTTCGATTTAACTGAATTTCAATAGGGTTCATCCTTTGGTGTTCACAGATACTCATGCCAAGTTCCGTCAAAATCGCTCAAGAATTGTGACTTGTAGAGTGTTTACAAGGCAAAAATCCAACACATTTTATAGAACAAGGGCAATGATTCGTATTAAATATATTTCGATATGTGCTATTTTCAAAAGGAATCATTCTTGGGTGATATTAAACAATTTCAGCAAGTTTCGTCAAAGTCGGTCAATAACTGTGCTTTGTAGAGTGTTTGTTTGAACGCGTTTTCAAAAACAAGGGCAATAATTGATATTATTTTTTTCGATTTGACTGGTTTTCAATAGGCTTCATCCTTTGGTGATAACAAATACTCAGGCCAAGTTTCATTAAAATCCATTAAAATTGTTCTCTCAAGAGTGTTTACAAGCTAAAATTGAACGCGTTTTCAAGAACAAGGGCTAAATGTTTTTCGATTTCGCTGATTTTCAATAGGGTTTATCCTTGAGTTATAATATACATCTTCTAGGCGACTAAGCGACGATCTATATCATACTAAATATCAAGGTAGAAGAATATCTATTTTATACTATATATCAAACTAAATGACGATCTATATCATACTAAATATCAAACTAAATGACGATCTATATCATTGCCCAATATCAAAATAAATGACGATACAGTATTGGGCTCATCCAACAAAAAGTACCCCGGTGAGTCAAGAATGCAATTCGTTGTTTATTCTAGAAGGAACAATCTCTTTAACTGGATTTATTACTTAGAGAAGTTTTTTTGGGGTTTTCGGAGAACAAGAAATGTTAAAACTCTTGGAGAAATGACAATAACTCATCACTTGTCAATGTTATTCTGTTAATACCATAGCAATATTTTACTGGATTTTAACAGGTTGTTTAAAGTTGTTAAAAGCTAACAATGACACCATGAAGTGTCATTATAATAATTTCTAAATTCTACCAATACACTGACATGTTCTTATAGTTTTAAAGCATAAAATCGAAAATTATTTTAACTCTTTACATTATAATGCGATTACCAAGAGAAAACTCAGGAAAAGTCGGATTTTACATTATTCATTACTTCCACTGACCGGTTTTTTACAGGTATTAGTGCACCATTTTCTAGCTCTTCCCAGCTACTTTATCAGTTATAGTTTTCCAATATTATATGTGTTTGAAAGTTACATTGACACCATGTTATCTTAATAATAATTAAGTGAGAAATTTCCAGTTTTAGGTATATTTGAATTGTGTCATTACATACAGTTTTAGGCTTCTAAGACTATCTACTATCTAAATATTTTGATATATATATATATAACAATAGGCCTACACTCTCACTAGGTGTTACGCTTGCACTGTAAATTTCAGTAAAATAATTAAACAACAATAAAACTTTAACTTCCTCAATAAATATAATTGAGGACACCAGCTTTGTTTGAATTGAGATGAATTGCACCATTTAAACTACACGTAAATGATGAATCAGGAATGATTACGTTTCCGAAGATGAAAAATAAAAATCTTTATGAAAATGTACAGTGCTTGCCAGTTCAAAATGACACCTTTGTTTTAATGATGACAGACAGAGCTAGAATTATTTCACATTGGCTAAATAAGATAAAGTGTTCGTTCAGTTTTCAAGTCTCGGGTGAGTGTAGTTAACATGATCTCTATACTTTTTCAATACCCTATTTAAAAAAACTCCCGGAAAAATACTCAATTCCCCTTTTTACGAGAAGATGAATAACGAATTTTATAACAATGTGGGTCATTAGTTAACTGCTGACAGTTTGTCAATGTACCTTGCGTTTATTAAATGCGTCAAAACACTTATTTTCACTTTAATTCTTCAATTCATCATAGCCCCACCATGGATCTCGTCTTTAAATGGTAGATTGTAATAAAACGAATGAGGAGTGTAAAAGACACTTAACATCATAATAACAGACTGGAACCAATATCATTTCGTTGATTTTTTTTACACCACTTTACAACCTATATAATTCTTATTAACAATATAATCACTCGCCATAGTAGAGAGATATTTGATATTCCGATCTGATGCAATGTCACCCGAACAGAAATTTTATCAACACACAATTGCTATCTTCTAAATGAGACAAAAATTCTTTAAAAATAAACGTTTCGAGTTGAGGTCGATAAAAAAAAGAAATATGAAAATCATTAAATAGTATAGCCAATATCGTGAGCAAACATCTGGAAAAATATACCTCTTGGAGTCGACTAATGAGATCAATTGTAGCTTTTGTTGTTATCTTTCAAAAAGTCATTCTTAGCTAAGAGTTAATAAGGGATACAATTTTATGAGTTTTGTGACAATTAATCAATTAGCATATTCCTAGATGGTATCACTACTACATATTCAAATTTGTAAAAAATGTGAAAAATGACCACCGTTTTCCATTTTTCATTCTTGAGTCTTTGAGGGCATATTTGAAACTTTAGCGTCTTAATGACAGTGAAGCGGTGTTGAAGCAGGAAGTATGAAACATGATGGTTCCTAGAGAAACTTCAAATAAAAAAGTCGTAATACAAAAGACCGTACTGAAAGTATAATCACTGGTTTAAGTAAATACCAGTTCTCTTGAAATTTTTACTGACATGATCACGAAATACCAAAGTATAATTTCACAAGAGAAAATTACTTTTGTTTTAAAATCTTACTGTTTTGAAATATAAATCTAAGATAATAAATTATCTCCATTTGTTCCATTAAAAATCTCATTCTGCTTCACTGTCTGATGGGAGAGTTTCAGTTAATGTCACTGTCTGATGGAATAGTTTCAGTTAATTTCACTGTCTGATAGGAGAGTATCAGTCTATTTTACTCTCTGATAGGAGAGTTTCAGTCTATTTTACTCTCTGATAGGAGAGTTTCAGTTTATTTTACTCTCTGAAAGGAGAGTTGCAGTCTATTTTACTCTCTGATAGGAGAGTTGCAGTCTATTTTACTCTCTTAAAGGAGGTGCTGATAGGAGGGTTTCAGTAAATTTTACTCTGATAGGAGAGTTTCATTAATCTCACCGTCCGATAGAGTTTCAGTCTATTTTGCACTTTGATAGGAGAGTTCCGGTCTATTTTACTCTCTGAAAGGAGGGACTCTCTGATAGTAGAGTTTCAGTAAATTTCACTCTCTGATAGGAGAGTTTCAGTAAATTTCACTCATCAATAACCATTTGATAGGAGTGTTGGAGTCTATTTTACTGGAGAGACTGATAGGATAATTTCTAATGATCCCTCTCTCTGAAAGGAAAGTTTCTCATATGAGAATTTCAGTTGATCTCACTGTCTGCTATGAGAATTCCAGTCTATTTTACTCTGATAGGATAGTTTCGGTTGATTTCACTGTCTGATAAGAGTTTCAGTCTATTTTACTCTCTGATAGGAGAGTTTCGGTAGATGCAGTCTATTATACTCTGAAATGAGAGTTTCAGTTGATTTCACCGTCTGAAAGGAGAGCTTGGTCTATTTTACTCTCTGATAGGGGAGTTTCGATGATCTCCCTTGTCTGATATGAGAGTTTCAGTTGATCTCACTGTCTGATAGGAGAGTTTCAGTCTATTTTACTCTCTGATAGGAGAGTTTCGTTTGTTCTCACTGTCTGATCTGACAGACCAACCTTTCCTGCATCAACAATCTGTTTCGAAAACGTTTTCGTCTGTCCATTCCTCTAAATATCCGAAGCCTATACCGTTGTTTTATAGAAAACAGTTTCATTGAAGTTTGAAGATGTAGGTCTGCATTATTGTACGATAGTATAACCCTGATTGAATATTGAACAAATTGTGGCTATATCTAAAACAACTGTCATTGTAACCTGCCTCTTGCACTCACGGATGATTAGAAATGTGTCACGTCGTGTCGAGGTTTTCGATGTAGCTCAGGTAATGGGAAACTACAGCAGTTATTATCAGACTATAGAACCTAATCTCTCGATAAATTGTTCATTTCACACTCTTTTAAACAGAAAATTGTGTCAAGTGCAGATAACCCAGTTCAACATGTCTCGGTATTAATTATTACACAAGTTTACCCACTGACGTAAAGCGAACAATTTCTTGTCAATTTCTGGGTAAATTCAATTTAGAAATCCGTCACATCATTTTTTATATCAGAAAGTTTATGATGAATGTATTAATATTCAATGCTTTATGTCAGTCAACATAAGCAATCTTGGTGTAAGCAGGATCTTTAACAAAGTTTATTTAACTCAGGCCTTCTCAGGATAATTTCCTGAAGCACCACTTTGATCAAAATAGAAAGCATGAAGCGCCAAGTCTTATTGGTCCATTCTGTAGGATGAAATGGGAATGGGTAAGCAGTCGAGTAAGCAAAATTAAGGCTACAAGGTGATTGTCTATCGTGTGATGACCATCTGATTTCTGGTGGGGAGGGCAGAGAGTTATTGCGTTAGAGGTAAACCGTGAACATCATGTCGCAATAACAATGAGACATGCTCTCTCCTCATTTCAATGATAGACCAGTAGAGAAGGCCTGGTCTAACTGAAAGTCTTCTTTAAATCGTTTCGTACCCTCGAATTTGATTTATGTTTGACATATGTTTACGTATGTTAACTTTTATTTATGATTAATTAGTAAAGAAGTCCCCGTCTCCGTTAGCCCATAAGGTGCAGAAAAGTAAGGCGTAAAAATCCTTTCATTTCATTTCAGTAAAGAAGTCCGTCTACGTAGCAGAATTTTAATCAAGTTGTAAAGAAATAGCACTGTCTCAAGTTCCTTTCTATCCTGTTCGTTTGTTTCAAAACAAAAGTCACAAATAGGTCTATTAAACCTCCGTCTCTTCACTTCCCCTGACGCTTCTGTTACCAATAAGAATAAAATAATTCAACAATGAAGTTAATTAAATTAATTATTGAGCAGAGAAATGCCTTATGTCTAGTTTCTAAGATGGCTCACATACGACATAATTCACTTCTTAAAATTAAAAACATTATATTTTTTACCTCGGTGGAAATTTTTTAATTACAAAGTTTAATTTTCACCCAGGTGAAAAGTATTTTAACCTATTGAAAATTAAGTGATGATTACTGTAATTTTTAAATAAAAACTTCATGACTTTTTGATGTAAAAGCTGTGATTTTCACTTTGGTGAATAAAAACCAATTTTAAAGTATTTAATTCAAAACTACAATAATTATCACCTAATTTTCACCTAAAGTTTTTAATCGAATTCACCGGTGAATTGTACGGTGGCTCACATACGACATCATTCCCTTTTTATGAATAAAAAAACCTTAATTTGGAATATGAAACCTTTAAAAAGGTTAAACTATTTTAACCCCTGTTGTTATTTTGTGAACTTGTAGCCCTCGTGTTTATTTTAGCAACCTGAAAACCTACGTAGTCGTTGTTATTATAGTAGTCCTGTACACATAAGTAGCCTTCATGTTGTTATTTCAGTAGCCCTGAATACCTATGTAGCCGTCATGTTATTATTTTAATAGCCCTGTACATGTACTTCTATGTACTTCTAGGCTTCGTGTTGTTATTGTAGTAGTCCTATACACCTTAGTAGCCTTCATGTTATTATTTTAGTAGTCTGTACAACTAAGTAACTTTCGTGTTATTATTTTAGGAGCCCTGTAACTCCATGCAACCCTCATGTTATTAGTTTAGTAGTCCTCTACACCTTTGTAACCCTCTTGTTATTATATTGGTAGTCCCGTACACCTTGAATGGTAGCACCCATTTTATTATTGTTGTTATCCTTCATAGAAAACTATGTATGTACGTTTTAAGTTGTTATTCTAGTCAATATGAACACTTTTGTAGCCTTCATATCATTATTCTTGGTTTCTTAATGTTTTCACGTACATTTTTTATTGTGTACTATTTCACAGAAAACAACTTCTAATTTTATCATTTTAGACAAACAGTTATTGTTTATAAAAACACGAAGTGTGAAAACAAATCGAATTTAACCTGGCTGACTTTGTGACGAGGATTATCGACAACAAACAAACGCATTAACTTGTTCATGCTTAAATTATATTTCTAACAATGCAAATCTTAAAAAATATATATAAATTGAATTTCGAAATAATATTACCAGAATATTGCACTAGCATCGATTTGTTCATATTGACATCATGTTTCACTAATCCAACACAATTTATTAACCTGGTTTTAAATATTATCGTGATCTATCATTATGGTTTCAATTTCAATCCTGATGTTTACACCTTTTTAGTGTGTGCATTACTAAGTATCTAAATTATTTTATTCAAATAACTAATATTGTAATGTCCAAAATTTGCCTGAAATCTATTAGTTGACTTTATCTATAATACGGTTTATTCTTCCTTTTCGTGAGAATTTCTTCACCAACTAGTAGAAATATTCAAATTTCTGAATCCTTAACTGCTATTTTGTCATTTTCAGCGAAATGTATACATTATAAAGCCATTACTGCGTCAGAATTCACCCATTTAAAGATGAAGTGGGCGATTATAGTGGGGAAGAAGAGTAGATATTAAAATCATTATTGAACTCTATTATTATGACTCTATATCATGAAATGAGACTACTGTTGCTACTACTGTTGAAAAAAAAGAAGGAAAAAATATATTTTACAAGGATAACAACAAGGTTCAAAAAGGGATAATAACTTGGGTTCGCAAGTCCGCCATTACAGTGACCCTCTCTTGCAGCTGGTCCTTGGCCTAACCTCTTGTCATTGATCTTTCTCGGATTATCCGTACCCATTTTCAGTCATATGGACTGGAATTACGAGTGGCGCCATCTTCGGGAGGACCTTGTAAGTAAAAGCCAATATGTCACGAAGACATAATACAATGTCGAAATACACTGACCTGGATCAATTTATCATTTCACTTAAAACATAGCTTTGGCTTTATTTTTTTTAGCATTAGAACACAAAATATAAGCTTTTCAGACAGTCTAGTGGTGACTTGACATTCCCATGTTTTTAAAACCATTATTAAAATCCATAAATCTAACATAGTTTTGCTCCAGTCTACAAGTGCAAAGCGCTTAAACCACGAAATATATCAAATATTAACAACTGTGGATTTTGAGTGCTCAATGTCGTTCATGTTAGCATTTGCTAGAGTTTTTTCAAAATCTAGTTGCTCTCGCTGGTTGTTCTATCCTTATACTAATTCAGTTAGAAATGATAAAATTTTCCATGTACCGTGTATTTTTAAGTCTAAGGCATGAAGAAAAATAGTAAACCTGTCTCATCTTTGAATCATTGAGGTCTATAATCCAACAAAATGAATGAAATTATTGGACGTTTAAAAAACAATTTTCTCCATCTAAACGTAAATAGTAGGTTTTTATAAATTGCTCTAGGTTAAGAATGTTGAAATCGCCCATTGTTAAAATATTAACTGTGAAATGTTAGCCGGGTAATAATACTTTCCAGTTTAGGCGCAATTTGCAAACCCATTGAATCCACGGAGCATCTTTATATAAATATAAAATAATGCACTATTTCACGATTTTCGGGTCCCTTATAAAGAAATGTTCTCTACCGACAAAAAATCTGATTTGCTTAAACAATATATATAATAAAATGTGATATAAATCACATTTTCCGAGTTTCATGTACAGACTATAAATCGTTATAATAGATGGTAAAAGTTAGGATAAGTATCACTTTGGCCGTAAGAAAAAAATAATCGAGACTTTTTTCACTTTTCTTTTATTAACCAGACACCATTGACACCAACGGGGAAGTATTTATCTCATTATCGCCTCTGATTTGTTTCTAAAGGATTTTGTATTGTGTATTACTTTTCTTGATTGGAATAAAAATCCTACTTTTAATGAGAAAATCTTGAAAAAATTGTTTATTTATATAATTATATTATATCGAGTTAAGAAACTCTGTCGATACTCATAAATACAGATACCTATAATAGAGTGATACAATCGTATGTTTGTTTCGTAAATATGTAAGATTACGATGTTCTTTTAGTGATTGAAATGGCTGCATATATTGGATATCTGGGAACTATATCTCATTATCCCTTACTTGGATTGGTTTGCAGTACAACATATTTTCGTTTCCTTTTTTTATAAGCTTTGTTTTGTCAAAGCATTTCGAATAATTTGATCATCAGGCTGCAGAAGAATGTTTTTTATTTGAACTCTCCTTCCTGTTTACTTTGAGCATCCACAATATAACATTAGACAATTCCTTCACTTTGAGAAACAATTACCATGTACTAAAATGGATATTGAAGTTTTGCGTCTAGTTATTCAACCACGTTCCCACGATGATTTGCTGAAAGGATTCTAAATGGTCGAGAAATAAATTCTCTATCAATTAAAGTTATTGACGAGAATGTGCGATTTTGAAAGAAATGCCTAATTATGCCTCACGTCGTACATCGTTGCTAAGGTGTGTGGATGGGGCAATTACAAGAACGATATATAGCTGAACAAATAAAGAAACGCTGGAATCTGTGCCGAGCAACCGACTAATAGAGAATCAATAAACTGTTGCAAGGGAGATAACTCCATATTTGTTTGGTTAAAATAACTACAATTGATTTTCTAATACTACAATTATCTTTGATTTCATGAAAAATTTCTCCGAAGAAAGAAAATATCATAAGGATAAATTGTATCAACTAAGTCGACTTACTAGTTATAGCTTCAACTCCAATTCTCTCTGATCCCAGTTTTTATGTTATTATATTTAATTATATATGTTTATCTTTCCAATTTATTAGGAAATTTTTCAATACTTGGTTTATTGAAAGTACATGACAGTATGCAAGTAGAATTATGATGACTTTCCTGCATTTTATGAAGCAGAAGAATCGTTTGGATCATTAACTTACAGACTTAAAACAAAATTTAATATCCAACGGGAGTTATTGACTAATTTTGTAGAAATTGCCGGAATTCATGCCACAAAATCTATATTTGGATGCAGATAGTTCCATTGCTAGCATTCAATACCTGTATAAATATAGGTATACTATAGTTATCTATGAGTGTATAATACGAGGGGCACTCCAAAAGTTAAAATTTAACGATTGCGGAGCAACTGCTCTGTTTGAGAATGAAGTGCAATTGGTGTCTTATCCGATCGCCCCTTGTGACTTGTTTCCTTTCACGTAGTAAACTGCGCGGAACTGATTTTTCCAGCCCTAAAGATGTCAAAATTGGGTACGACAGAGTGTTCTCAAACATTTCCTATGGGGCTTGGCGTGAGGTCTTCAAAAAGTGGCAGCACAGAATGCATCGCTGTGTGGAGAGTGGTGGAGGTTAATTTGAGAAAGCCTGAGTGTCATTTCTCGAATAAAAAGTTGTTATCATACTTTGTCTCAACACTTTTCGAGTGTCCCTCGTATTGAATATGTAAATTTATATAAAGAATAAACTGTTACTGGATACAAAGATTTAATCATTTTAAACAATGGTCAATTTTCTATGTCCACTATTGAACACAATTGGAAATTGATTAGTTCTGTTGAGTCATTCTGGATAATCAAGTGTATGACATTATTTCCTGTGATAATCCTTAAGCTAAATTGGGTTGATGTCGTTTCGTATCGTGTCGGTTCGCAGTGTTACTGCTTCTGTTTTCCCAAAACTTTCTGGTAAAATGTAAGTTAACCTTCAACGCCAGAGTTCAAAAAGCTCTGGCTTTTATCTGACTTTTATTTTTACCTGTATTTATTGATTTATTAGTGGATTTTCCTTTCCAAAGATGCGAAGGATTGGACATTATATATGCCCGTAACTGCTATCCAAATTTCAAAATACATGTACATTTAATTTGCCAAGATGACGAAAACATAAAGTTTCCAATGCATACAGTGGTAACCTCATTTCAAACATACTATGTCAATTGATCTCTATTGTAGTCATATACATAGTTAAATGACATTTTGGAGAAAAACTGAAGGAGCATTAACATTTTAAATAAGTTAATGCCAAGGAATTTTCGAATTAGATTAAACTTCATGTCAGAATTATTGAAAGCTGTTACCATCTATAGTGCTAAAATCAAAACGGGCGGTGTGGGCGTATAAAATGTGCGTTTATAAAAACTATACCCAGCTAGTTCAACCTTCATTAGTAAAATTGAGTAATCTATACCACTAAAAAAATGCGGTCAATTGTTAAACAAATATAGAGAAACTAATGCGTCTTGGTTAAGAAACAGCTATCTTCAGGGAGCTGATATTACAATTATTTCTCTAGTTGATAACATAAAAATATTTCTTATTTAATTCAACTCGACAGTCTGGACAGACCAAGTTGTATCAAGTGTAAAATTGCAGCTTTATTACAATTGGTTAAGTCATGTTTGATTTTGTAAACTGTTCTCTTAATGATTGAAAACTTTCATATTTCAAAGAAATTTGTCGGTTTCCGACATATATAACGAAACTTTGTAAATCTTTTATCTCCAAAGGTCGAAGCCTACATTTGAAAAGAAAGAAAAATATGACTTATTGCCCTTAATTTTCAAAACCGTCCAATTTTAAGTTCGTTTAATATAGGATTAAAAATCAAAATTAAAAAAAAAAATCTTTACATAAGAAAAAAAGAATTCGATTTTTTTTTTTTTTTTTTGTCATCAGTAAGTAATAATTATTGTACCTTGTTCGATGAAACCCATTGGAATCGTCACTCAAAGATGAAACGAGTATCAGGCTACAAGTGTGAGCCAAACTGATTCGTTTATTTAATTTTTTTTATCTTTTCAGAACTCTCTAGAAAATGTGAAAAGAGGCAATGATTGGTTGAAAACGAGAATAATGGTGGCCATTTTAAAAGTTTTGCATAATTACAGAGGAAATGATGTCAGGAGCTTAGTTGATATGAGAAAAAGGCAACGTCAGTGTTTTTGGTCAGTAGTGTCGTGCTATTGATCTGACCAATTGGATCGTAGAACTATCACGTGGTTTATTTCTATCTTTATCATAATTAATTATTTAATTAAAACTGTCACTTTAACAATTGGAACCAACATAATTCGTCGTTTCCAAGAAAACTACCCTCTTTTATCAATGTCATCATCAAAATCCCTACCCGATACTGTTTATAATTGTAGTTGATAGAACCCATTGTTCATAAAAAAGTTAACAGGGTTCGGCTAGTTAAACTTAATAATTAAAAGATATTTATTTACTCTTTTGCATATTTAATTGCTTTGGTTAAGACACAGATACCTAAATGATACAGCATTTTTGGATAGGAGTGTCCGTCACAAACATTTTAATGATCAATTTCAACCTTCAGGGTTCTGTAATGAGAAAACTGTACCATAACTGTTCCCCCGAACGACTAGATATTTTTTCCAAGCTAAACAATTCGACCAGCGTCTCTCGCCTAACCATCAGGTTGGAAAAAAAAAACGAAGATTTTATTCCGACTTTTTAAAAAAAATATAATGTTTTTGTCAATTTTAGGACCATTCATCCCCAATAGTCTTTTAAGTGACAAAAACATTTTTTAAAATTATTGGTGTCCTAATTTTGGGAAATCAGTAAGTGGTGAAAATTTGATGGGATGAGTTGGGGAGCTGCGAAATTGCAAAGAAGTGAATAGGGGAAAGGGGTCAAATTGTGGATGAGGCAATGTTAAAAATTGGCAAATTTGAAGGGTCAATATGGGAACGGTCGAAACACAGAAGGGTGAAACGGGAATGATTGTGGGGCAATACGTGAAGACACCCCTGCTACCATAAGCTGCAATAACCTAGAATTCCTCTTTAAAACATTCTTCAAGTTGAAGGGAATGCAGAAATATTGAGGAAGAGATGAAATGAAAGATAAAAGTATATGAGAGCTAAACAAATGATAAAACTGTCTGATTTTCTTATTTAATAATAGTTTCTTTTCTCTCAATATAACAGCAATATTATTTTCTGCATCACTTCTCTATAATTTAGACACTGATTTAAATTACATGTCTGCACATTTATTTTTTGTTTTAGATTGAAACTCTCTGGAATCAGGTTGCTAAATTTCAAAATTTTCATATGAATAGCAATACATATTAGTCTTCTAGTCATGCTCAGATGACGAATGGCCATTACAACATTTTCACTGTACTTCTATTGGTGATTAAGACTCAGTTTTTAAAAATTGCTGCGGTATCCCTGAACGTCATCACAATGGTAAACAATATTACGAAAACACAAGGTGATGTCACTGATAATTTCTTGATTCTTAGACCAAAAGATAACCAGCTACAGTCCACGCAGTGAACAGTTACGCCAGTTTTTTTTACCTTTTTTTGCAGATGTAAAACAATCAGCATGGAAAAGATGCCCTCAGAAATCAAATTGGTATCAAGGAATGGGCACCTGGTCAAATCAAATACCCCCACCCTCACCCAGAAAAAAAAACTGCAAATGCCCTCACTAACTAAACCTACAGTTTAGATTGAGACACCCGATTGAAAACCGGAGACCAGTACACCCATTGTAATTTTAGGCTGATGTCTAAAGAGATGTAAATACGGTGTTTTGCGAGACATCCAGAGGATTGAATCTGACGTCTGTCTCGTAACTGAAAACCACAAAAATAGCTGTTATGACGTTATGACGCTTTTAAAAAATTAACAGTTAAGGAATGTAAATTTATTATGTATTTTTAATAGTTTAACATATCACTTAATTCTATCTCTCCCAAAATTACCGAGGTGTTCAGTTTTTGTTACCAATTTGAAAATACAATGGCAGGTCCGAAAATACAGTACATTTAGTATTACTCAGCTACAAAACTCAATGTAAAGATGTTATTGACATTATAGAAAACTGGAATATTGAACAGTATTTTCTTTTGGCGTAGTGGGCGAAAAAAGAAATGTAAAATCAAGTACTAAATAAACTTGACTAATATTTCGCCCCCCTCTGCCTACGAGAAAGTGAATTTTAAAAACATTTTAACTTCCAAACAGGAATCAGTTCCATTGAAATTATCTTTTCAGTTTCCGGGATTGTAAATTAACTCTGTCAGAGTTTCGGATCAAAACTAAAATAAAATGAAATTAAACCAAATTAAATTGTCCATCATATTTCCTACAAGACTTTTTATCGCTTCCGGAAACAGGAGATCAAATTCACCAGGCACATTACATGGCTGCGTTTCCGGTTGGATAACTCTTCCCTTCTCAATTTTAATTCTTCTATTTGTTTGGTTAAACTTTGTTCAGCTTCCATCAACATGGCCAGATGAGATTCGTAAGCGTCTTGTAAAGTTGATCTTTTTAAAAGTCTGTCATTATCTGAACTTTCTTCCTGAAATAAAAAAGGGAAACGGAATTTAGTACTTTATTCTTTGACCAGAAATTTTGAGAGAATACAACTTATTATTCAACAGGTGAATAATAGGCCTTGTGTTTTTTTTTTTTTTTTTTTTTTTGTCAACTAAACACATCTTGTTCGGAAAGCAATTTTCATTTCATTTCAAATCCGATAAATTCCACACCTAAACCTCGTTGTAATTAAAAAGTAAAATTAACAGATGAATATACGCCAGGAAATAATTTCTAGGTTTTTTTCTCATAACTGGTAAATGTCTGTAGCTCTTTCGCTAACATGGCCTTTATATTCATATATTGATGACACTTCTAGCCTTATTGAATAAATGTATCTGACATGTTCCAAACACACAGACATCTGATATTAAAGCACAATTTCTATCAGTGTATCATCTATCAAACGTTACTTCCGTTTCTGGTAGACACAAATTTTCGTGCTACCAGAGACCATTAGCTTCGTCCGGAAATGATAGTAGCTTATTATACTTTCACATGATATCAGAAACATAAAAGAGATGCAATCATTTGATTCATCGGTATACAAACTGACTATATATCATTTGACTAAAGTACAAACTAGAATGCGAGAGATAAGACGTCAGTTTGATGCTGAAATTAAAATCGACTGGAATCTTTGTAAAATATGGTTTAGTTATATTTAATTTGAACATATTTTATGTGTGTATATGAAACAAGCTGATTATAGTAAGGGGCACTCTTCTGCTGCGAGATGAAAACATGAATGGAGTAAAACGACTACACTTTCTTCATATTTTTTTTTTATTCATTGGTAACACTTAGTTCTCAAATCTAACAAAATAATATTCATAATTTTCAAAAAGGGTGCATATACTTTATACCCTTTTAAAATAAGCTATTAACTTCTATGTATCTGAACAAGCCAGATATGTTTTAAACCGGTTAATTTAAAACAGAGTGGGCCAATAGTTAAGTTAGTAGTTTAAAACTTATCTGAAACTTTCACTGATATATATGGTTAGGGCCCAAAATCTCTAAATGTTCACTTATTCTATAGTTTTCGTTAATTTGAGCACCTTTATTTATTCGATCTACTAAAATAATCAGCCTGACACTTGCAGAGAAATTATCATGAATTGGATTTCACATACACTATATTTTTTTTACGGATATGAACTAAGTATTATTCCTCGACTACATTCTAAACAAAACAAAAAAGCGCATCTAACAAGCTGTTGCTTTTGGGGATTGACAAGAGTGAGCTAATTACCAGAAATCGTGACGTTTTCCCCGTCGGCGCCCTACATTTAACACTAAATAAGACACACATATATCTGCAGGCTAAATTAGAAGCCGTAAAACTTTGTAAAGAAAAATAATTTAGTACGAGGAGAAGCCATAGATGTGTGGCCGGAAGTAGTTTGATGAAATCTAGGATGAGTGGCCATCAATTTACAGTATGTCAATAATTGAGTAAAACATGCATACATGGATGGTTTGAATTGACTATGTACTTTTATGACCCTACAGTCAAACCTTATCACCCGAATTTGAGATTTACCCATCCCGCACCCATTCATCTTGTAACTTGTGTTACCATTTAATTTTATATCCTCCAAATACTGCTTTAGTTGTGTACATGTGAGAATATAGACGTTTGGTTGTCCTCATCGGTCGATTAGTCGGTCAACGTCCTGTGAGCAATTTTACCTTATTTTAGTTTGACATTAAGTTTTTGATAACAATTTTTGCGTTATCACCTTTATTGTTTTATTTTTAAAATGAAATCACGTCAAAACTGGTTTATACTACTAAAAAGAACATAATATGGAAATCATCATTAGTGCGAAACTGTTCATTTATTAGTACCTTGAGAGAAAATCTTGTGTAAGACAATGCTTAATGAAAAGAAGAAATAACTGAAACAAACGCTAATTATATTATACAGGGATATGCCTACACGCGTCTGCACCTTGTGGCATTTAAATGTTATCTTTGATATGTGATACAGACTCGATGTCTTCAAAGTAAACCTGATCGTAAAAGGACTGATGATGGGGATATTTAGCAGAAATCTGATCTTAGATAATAAATTCAATACTAATTTCCTTTCTTATCTTACAGATTTTTTAATCAAGGAAAATATCAAAATCAAACAAATGCATTGAAGGTACATGTACTGTAAGGCTACAAATTATTGCGAGATAGAAATTAATGCGTTAAATGCGACCTATCCGCGATCGCATTAATTTGTATCCGCATTTTAAATACATATTTCCGAGTGAATTAAATAAAATCATATGACAGACAAAAGGTAGAATCAGTCAAGTATTTAAATTGAGACCGGGCGGGATTAAATAATTAGGTAATTATCTAATTTGGAAGCTGATTAGTAATCAATGACGCCAAAAACAAAAGATTTTCACACTTGACTATTTGAAGATAAAATCTTGATCATTGTTCATGTATTCATTCATTAAACACTTGTAAAATTCCGTGAAGCCCTTTTCTTTTTCATGATATTAAAAAATGCGACACCTATCGCGGATTGCATTGATTTGTACTCGCATTTTAGTCTCTATACCCCATGTCGCATTAATTTGTTAACGCATTAATTTCTAGCCTTAAAGTATGTTGCATTTGTTATTCGACAGATTTGACTTATTTTTCAATTGACATAAAAGTATGGGGATTCGTATAAGTATAAAATAAATTGAATTGTGTGAATACTCCATAGATAGCTTCTTGAGAATGTTATTTTCAGATATTGTCAAAGAGCATATTGTAATTCTCTTGTAATTTTTCATTTTATAGTGAAACATCCATAGATGAATTATTTTGATTCTGAACACCGATAAAGGATATATAATTTTACTATTCAATTTAAAACGCAAAACAATATGTATGCAAATTAAGTTTAGAAACATTAGTAAATGAAAACGTTTTGCTTTCTTGAACGCAAGCAAGAATTTTTTTGTTCAAATATGTTTCCAGTAAATCAATTTAAGAATGTATGAATACAGTTGTAGGAAACCATTTATAACATGGATAAGGTTACGGTTTAACTAGAAGTATAAGTGAAGGTCAAACAGACTGATATTTGTTCTTATTTCAATTCTATTCAAGTCATTGAAGCGAAGTGATCAAACCACCCGAGATCAGAAAACTGACTTTAACTTAATTAATATCAATAGTTATCATCCTTTATAATTATTCACTAAGTTCAATTATCTTTATAGCTTAAAGACTGATTAATATTTCAGTACACTGTGGTTAGTGATCATTACTTATAAATGGGTAACTTAAAACTCGAATTCTTCAGGACAAGGAGTGTCAGCTTATGTGGTTGGGGCACAACTAATGTTACACATGAGACAAACTACCACCATTGCTGATATTGAAATTAAAAATGTATAGATTAACAACTTAATATAGTTTGCATCAGGAATCGATGGCCTCTTTTGGAGGACGTTATAAAAGCTTGTCTATTGTCACAAATACACATATATATAAATAACGAAATGAAAATCTTTTAATAGTGAAAATATCAGTCCATTGTGAAAATGAGAGCAGATAATTTCTAAAGCGAGGTAACAATCCCTCTTATTGAACAGGGTTATATTTACAAATTCTAATTATATGATTATTGAAACCTCAAAAAGTCTTTAGATAGAATATTACACTGACTGATAGCGTACTTTCACATTCTATATCAATTTTAACTTACTGTGGTTATTTTTTTACATACTTCATCTAATGCTTATAACCACCAAAGAAGGATAAGTCCGATATTTAAATTACTTCTAAAAAATATGTTAGCCACATTATACTACATTGCTTTTGGATCCTCTTATTTCTAAGTATCCAATGGAGTTTGATTTCCGATAAAACATTATCTTTTCTACCTCCTGCTTCTTCTATAATTAATATAAAGAGAGAAGAAAATGTGCAGAATTAATATGAACCCGAGTTGTTAAATGTGGGTTCAAAGCCAATTGTAATAAGAATGATTTAAAATGCTTTTCTAATATATTTTTCTACGACATATGTCAACAAACCAAAACATTTCGTACAGAAATCTACCTTTATCATGGAATCGACAAACCAGTTACAAAGATTCATTCTTATTCTGATTCCCAAAATCCATTACAACCAGACAATAAATCCTACTCAGCTAGCAAAATTTTAAAATTTGGCCTTGACACCACGACCACTTATCATTACCTTGGTGAAAATTAGGGGATAAGTTTTTATTTAAAAACTTTAATCTTCACCAAGGTAAAAAATATTCACTTTGGTGAAAATTAGGTGATAAGTCGTATAATTTTAATAACAATAAAAACAAGGTGAAAAATAAAGTTTTTAATTCAGAATTAAAGGGTATTGTTTTATAATGAAAAGTGAATGATGTTGTATGTGCGCCACCGTATCAAGGAGTATTGAATTTTAGTACATACATGTGTAATCCTACTATACCGATACAAGGAAAAACGGGCCCATGTAATAATTAAATCCATATTACACATACGTTGAATACGGTCGAACTACTTTTTCTACGGATGATTGAGTCGCCATTTTTGTTTTCAAAAGCCATGTCGCTTAGCGATTTCCAGGAGCGTAGCGTGACCATTTTGACTGGGGGGGTGTAACGTCTAAGTTTTACCGACGAACACGTGTAACGTCAAAGTTTTACCGACGAACACGTGTTCTTCCCGGGGCAAAAAATAACTTACTCGCACTTTTAAGTATATACATTATACACGAACGAAATCCATCGTTAAAGCAAATCCTAAACCTTAGAAAACCATATCAATCAGGGGTGTATCTAGAATATGCCTGAGAGGGGGGACTGAAAGGTGATTTTTCCAAGGCAAGCCCTGCAGGCCAAAGGCCTTCATATTCGGCCCTTGCAGTGGCGGGGGGTTCGGGGGTCCTTCCCCAGAAAATTTTACATACTTGGAAACCCGGAAAATACATCTGACGCGATTTTGGAAGTCGTTTCCACCGGTCAAAATTATCAATTTTCGTCGGACAAATATTTTATTCCTTTTTCGACCCTATTCCGGTTTACCGACCAGTTAAAGTAAATCCTTTTTATTTAGCGAACATTTTAAAATCATGCCCTTGACACCAGGTTCCAAACCTTATTATCGACCTTGGTTTAAAATTAGGGGATAAGTCATTTAATGTAGACAACTTTAATCGATCACCAAGGACACAAGGTTTTCACTTTTGGTTAAAATTAGGGTCCATCTAGTTCTTATAATTTTAATAAAAAATTAAAAACAACAGTTAACAAAAAAGGGGTTTTTAAAAATTTTCCAAGAATTAAAACCCGGATTGGTTTTATAAAAAAAAATATTTTAAATTTTGCGTTTCCCTGAAAAATCAAACAAAAAGGTTTTTATTTTTTGGGTTAATTTTTCCCATGGTCCATTCCTTTTTATACCGATCATAAAAACGGGCCTTTTTAAAGATCCAATTAAATGGGTTTAATCGGTCGATTCCGCGTTTTACCGACGGTTCCATTGACCGCCATTTTTGACCGTTCCCCCAAGCCCCTGTCGCCCTGGCGATTTCCCAGCTGCAGTGTCAACTTAAAAAAAACTCAAATGACAACAAATTACCATTGTACCTCAAATAACAAAAATTCTGAGTTCTGATTGGTCCAAATACATGGGGTTTAATAGCAATTTGACATCATGTCTTTGCAATTTGGCGTATTAATTTCAGCGAACTAGGTACAAATCTTGTTAATGTTAATGATAAAAAGGATGTCTTCTTTTTCATTCGATAGCGCACGTGTAGTTTGTTGTTATGTGCGTCATACTGCACTTAACGTCATAAAAACCGAATAACCCATGTTCTAAATTATCCATAAAAAAGAGTCCGGGAACAAAACAATCACAATTTGTGGTACAATTCCGCAAGCGGTCTCGGGATCTAATGATTCAAGCATGGTTAAATATCGAATAAACCCCCTCTAAATCTAAAACAGAAAGTGTTTATCTTCTAATTAAACCATATTTTGATGCGATTTAAAAATCATAATACGTCAATTATTAAGAATAATTCTGGCATTTAATGATTAACGTTGATATTATGTCCTTTACACATTATTTATCTTTGTCAACGTCGAAGTGCAACCATTACATTGTGGAAACTTATTGCATAAAACAAGAGTGTGATAGACCTTATAACATTGATAAAGATAACTTATGTATCAATGACATAATTCCCTATAATCACAGACAAAACTTTGTCGTGTTGAGTTGTACAAACCATTTGTTAAGAAATTTTCTCTGGAATATTAATGAAGATAAATTCAGTCCTGTACCAGCTACAGACAATTAAATCAATCACAAAAGTAATATAATATCCAGATTTAAAGTTAAATGAAAAATTACGCATCAATACATGTATAAGATTCAAATTTCAAAATTAATCCAAGAATTAACCTATTTAATTTTTTTATATAGCACATCTTAATATTAGTTCGAATGAGGCCACTAAGCATTTTAGAAGCGGATCTTGTTTCATAAATCCCAACGTCGGATTGATCACATGCGTCCGCGTCCGATGCAAAAAAAAAAAAAAACAACACAAAAACGCCTCGTTTACAATATAGACAAGGTCTGACACTCGAGAAACGGGAAATAGGGGGAGGGGGGAGTTCTGTCATAGAAAACGGACATAACGTTGTTGTTTTTTCGCTCGCATTGGTTAAAGCTATGTAAAAAATGGCATAGCAGCCAGGTTAGTAAAAGCTTGGAAAAATTTGCAAATTGCTAACTAGTAGAAATGGTTTATAAGGAGAACTAGAAACCTAAAAATAAAGGTAAAAATCAATCAGATCTCGAGGTCAATATCATCGGGGTCACTTCCGGATATACTATTGAAGAATGTTACGAGATACGAAAAATGCTGTTTTTAGACAGTTTTCTGTTTTCTCTGCATAAATAGAAAACGTGTTCCCGTTCGGAATCGGTTGGATATCTATATCAATACAAGGTCAAACTGAATACGTATTGTAACGAATTTCTGATGAAATTATACTTTTTTGCAAGCTTGATGAACTTCCCCATTTCCCGATTCTCGAGTGTTATACCGTATCTATGTTATATACATATAGGGATCTTTTTTCCGCACAGACGAGGCCTGTGGATTCATCTTCCATTTTAGGTGACCTAACTTTTGTATCTGACTGGTTTCTATCTTAAAGTCAGATATATTAAATAACGCCCTCCGAATAGAAAATACATATACATATTTCAACACATCAGTCGGAGGAAAATCAATTCATATTTTTTGTTTCAGACTGTTCTATAGGGATGTTATATCTCGTAGTATCCCTCAAATATATTAGTTCTACGCATATAATATATAGAGTGGGGCGATTTGTTGATTTGGTTGTTGACCATAAATACAATGCAACTCTTTACCTTATAAAATCCAATGTCTATAGCTCAATGGTCGCCGTCTAAATTGATCAGGTAGTATATATATACGACTTGCACTCCTGACCAGAAAACGTTTCTTTCCGAAAATGTTTTGAATTCATATACAATAAAGTACACGTGGTTGTTGAAATATTTTGTCCAAATGATAGTTGATTTTACACTATACTAGCGCATACTAGGACAAGACAGAAAGATATTATGAGGTCATGACATAGAACTATTTGGTCAAGACATTGGTTGAGGAGATACAGTTATATGTTGAAGACATAGAGAATAAATTAGGTAAGAACATACAGAAATGGGTTCGGGTAACATAGATACAAGCTGACGACAAAGAGTTAGTAGGTGAGGACATGGTTTATATATAGTGATATGAGGTCGGTAACAAGATATGACCACAGAACACGGGGATAGGTAAAGACATAGTTATGCGAGATCGGGGTATGGAGTTATTAGGTAAGATCAAAGATATATGAGAACTTGAAGAAGTTTTAAGCCGTACCAGAGACAGGTACAACATTTTTACTATTCTACAAAAATTCCCTATAGCAACCATATACTAGATAAAAAAAAATATTAAATCTATGAATCAATGGTATTGCGTAAGAAAGTAATATTCTGATTTCCTAACTCTTCCAGTTATAATAGACTATTCAAAGCCACAATTGGCTTCTTCACCGATTGTAACACTAACATTGTACTAACATAACAGCTCGCCTTCATATGGGTTCTATTTCTTACAGGCGATAATTTTTGTAGACGTAGTTGTGTATTGCCGGGAATAAGAATTATAATGGTTGTGCTCCTTCCTGAAAGAAACATTTAATCCTGTGTTTAAGAGCCTCTACAACTCATCATGTTAAGACGTACGTGATTCGAACCGCTGCATATAGTGAAATATCTAGTTCGGGCACTCCATACTTTGAAGGGATTTGGTGATTTTACTACAATTCTACTACTTCTGGATAATGTTACATATATTCAAGGTCAGAAATAACACCCCCAAGAAAAAAAAAACATTCTTGTCCTTTTCCTTATATACCAATAGAATCCTTGCTATATAAAGGTTGTTTCAAGGCTCCTGAATATTACAATGCATGCCGTATTTTTGTACACATATCCAGCAGTCTAATATCAGATTTGTTCACAGTATGAGATAATTATGAATCCGAAAACTGTCGGAACTACTCAATTAACCAGTGAATAATCAATTAATGATAACCAAAGCAATGTAGTCTAATGAAATTATCTAAATGAACGACACAATGTAATTTTTAAAACCACTTTTTTTAGGCGGAAACGACTTCAAAGAACTGTTCCATTAGGGTCTGATCATACATCTATTGTAAGTTTGTGCATGCAAGAATTCAATCAGCCAATTATCGTCGTTGATTATGAAAAAAAGTGTGATGTTATTATTAAAACAACTGTACAAGCGAATTGATAATTTCAGTGAAATTTATAGTAAAGAGCAACATTATAGAGATCTGGTCTGGATGATTGAAAGTAACAAGGAGCAAGTACATCTCCCGAGTAATGTTATCTATAAATATTACTATGTAATTAAATATAATATTACCAATCCTCTCGGGTAGTTTTGTTACTGCATTTTATTTCCAATTCCCAAAACAAAATCATTTAATTTCTATGTTTGATGAGATAACTAACTTTCCCAAGACAACACTGTCGTTTCTACATAATATTTCACTTTATAATTATTTAAAAACTTCAGGATGCCACGTCTCGTTAAGCAATGCCACTCAAATTTGCATAAATTCGGTTGTGTCTGAACCAGTATTACTTTATACCTTCTATTCCTTTCAGAGAGCTGAATTCTTGAAATCTTTCTGTACATCTTTCTCTGTATTTCAGAGAGTTGGTTATTCCATGAAATCTCTTTTCATTAATTCAGAGAGCAGAATATCACAATAAAATTTGAACAACTTATCAGAGAACTGAATATTTTGAAAAAATGTTTTATTCCTTTCAACTGTTCAGTATCTATGTCAAACATGTAGGTTAATCATCGTATATGCTCGTTTGGTAAATGACAACCATTTTTAGGATTTAGTTATTAATTTTGATAAATGGCTATCTAACATGTTTTTGGTATGGTATACTATGACCATATTCCAGATTGTGAAATATCACAAAAAGAACTTATCCTTCCTTTAGATATTCACTCTAAATATATTTCACAAAAAATTATTTACATGCTATCAAAGTCAATGAAATGTTAAGTCAAGGTTTCATGTCATTTAGCGTTCTGAATATCACATGCATGTACTAATAAATATTACTCTTCTTTCAGTTCAGATAATGACCACCAAGAGGGACTTATATTTCCTCGGTTTGTCAAAAGGTTTAATATTTTCAAGATATGTTTATGTCTTATGAAAATTTGAATAATTATTAGAAAATATTTGACACTTTTTAAGAAAATGGGTTAATCTAAATAAAGGTTTCAATCTTTTTCAATATATGAAGAGTTGAATGTCAACATTTGATCTTTTGATATTGTTCAGAGAGTTGTATAAATTGTATGGCAGTAAAGATAACAAAATATTACTACGATGAATATTAAAAAACAAAGTTCAAGATGGCAAGCTCTGTGTTACCCAAGACTTGCAATACTATGAAATATATCTGTCGCCTGATATATTATTTTTTTCAGTCCTTCAGGTGAAATGTTATCCAGGCTGATAGTGAGTGAATAGATAAAAACCTCGAAACCGGGTTTCTCGGGTAGTTCAGAGGACTGGAGACACAAATTTCGTCTTTTCAGATAATAACTACTAGCCACGGGCATTTCTATGCAAAAATTATCCTTCCTTAAGATATTCACTCTACACTGCATGGTATCATTCTCTTTGATTGTTTTTAGCCATAAAATTCTAAAACCATTGCTAATAAATATTTTTTTTTGTTAATGTCGTTATAATAATATACTTAATAACCAATATATTTTTCTTTGTTCTAGAATACATATCAGTACATTGAACTAAATAAAAAGCCAATTTTTTCTCCTATAGAATAATACTGTTTAGCATTAATATAACCCTAAATATGCAACTTAACAACTGATCATATTCTGATTCTCTTTGATAGAAAAGTACTGAATGTCTATTTTATTATTAAGGTTTAAATGAATAAGACTGTCTTTCTTTTCAAGGGTGTTTTGGGTTGTTTTGGTCTTTTTTGTTACAAGCAATCTACGGTTATTGAACTTTAGTATAGAATAAGGTATGTGTATGGTTTCTGAATCGACCGATACAATGTACAAAAAAAAACATAATAACAGAAGTCTTCCGAAATTCTAAAACTGCACGCAAATCACATAATTTTTTCAAATATACCCAAAATTATACATAAACTTCCTGTTTCTATATATCTTTCCTATACATGGCAGAGTTTTCATTTTACCTTTTAAACGCAAATTATTCTAGACACACATGATTGAAGGCTCAACTTTCGACAGTGAGCTCTAAACACTATATTTTTCGTTATTGCGTCTAAGGTACGATTGGTCAAATTAACGGCAAAATGTCCGTTTAAAAGACAGGATTAGTCTTGACATTTAATTCTAGATGTTGGACAAAAAACTGTCCAGAAATCAACGTAGAATTAGACATGATCGTTAAGTTTATGGTCGGTAATTATACATACAAATAAATCTTATTATAATTCAATTGACAACTCCCTATATTATCAATTGTTTTAAGGTTAATGGGTATTATGAAGAATGAAACCAGTTGACGGCAAAATGTTCCTCAAGAGGAAGAATTTGTCCAACGAACATTATAGATGATGATTATGACGGTCATGTATATACATAAACATACTCAAATTATATACAAGAATAGATCTTGAGAAGGAAACGCTCTACGATTAAACGGTTTTAATAAGGTCAAATTCAACAAATAAACAAATAAAGTCAAAATTACCGTATTTTTACCAGAACTTGTTCTTTTGAAATATTTGCAGATTCAAATGGCGAAATCTTGATTATAATCTAATACTGTAAATTGTAAAATAGAAAACTCTCACCCACCGTTATTTGTACGATCTGTCTGTGTTCCTCGCCAGGTAATATCTTATTGGATGAAACTTCATTTAAACAAATAAAAAAAAGAGTTAATGTGAAAACTGGTAAACTTTTCATTTTGATTTTTTCTATAGAGTACTTTTATAACTCCTGATCTCAACTTTCCAAAGACTGTTCTTTTCTTGGCTAGGTCATAAGAACGATCCGAGTTTTATACGTAGCCAATCGGCGATTGGTTGAGTAGGAAGGAGAGTTGATCCTCCAGTTCAAATTCTATATGACGTCAGAGTGGTACTGACTAGGCCAGCAAGATACATGGAGCGAGATCTGCTCATATTTCTTTTGTCTATTATTGGTCTTTATTGAACTCCAGGATCTGTTTCGGATCAATACTATGATGTGTACACACGTTTTTGTTTCTAAGTTAGGTAGGTTTGTTAAGATTCGAACTAGATCTGTTTAGTACTCCAACATTAAAATGTGGTCCGAATGTAGCCTAATAAAATCGAAAATAATAATAAGTATTTTGTATTTAGTTTTTAAATGTATGAGCGTTTTTTAATCCTGTCGAATGATATTTTTGTCAACATGAGTTAACGATTTCCACACGATATCCATATATTCTAAGCGTGCAGAATCATGATAAAATACATTATTCAAAAAAAAAAAAAAAAAAAAAAAAAAAAAACAGACGACAGCCAATGAAAGTTTTGAAATTCATTGTCAACGGTGACGTTTCGAGGAAGTTTTTTTTAGTTTCATTCCTTGACTAATTCAAAGCATATAGAGTTGCTTATTACAATAAAAATTAATTTGATAATTGAACGAAACAAAAAACAACATTGAAGTTCTTTTCCGTTTATATTTAGTCCCAGAATTTAACCGAATGGTTACTATGGGTTTGATAATTTGAATTTTGAAACGAATATGGCATTTTATGTTAAGTTTTATACGTTTTTTGAGGAGCTTCAATCTTTTTATATTAATACTTAGTTCTTTCTTCAAAGAGCAATTTGAAAGTACAGTTTACGACTACAATGTTTCCATCATTAGAACTAAAACTAAAGTATAATCTACCAATTTATTAGTAGACTACAGCTCAGACCATCTGAACAAATAAAACATGTACAAAAACCTATAATTATTATACCGTTCAACATCTTACATCAGTCGGTATAATATTGTTAGATCGACAAAAACCACCTTCTTGTAGCGACACGGTTGTGGTGATGTCGTTAGGATATCTGCTTGCTAATCGTTACTTGTTTAACCGTCCTTTACTACCATTTTGCCGCAGAATAATTATCTCTTTCGGAAATACATAAAAAGATTGCCCAAAATGTATAGACCATCATGTATAACCGTGCTTGGTAATCTATTCAATTTATGTTGATGATAACATAAGTAATAATTGTCTATTCAGTTATAAATTATATTGATGATAATATGGGTAGGGGTTATCTATTCAGTTATAATTTATATGGATCATAACATGGGGAAGGTGATCTAAGCTCTTATATATTAAGTTACAATTAATAATGATGGTAACATTTGTATAGGTTATCCATTCAGTTATGATTCAAATTGAAGATAACATAGGTAATGGTTATTTATTCAATTATAATTCACATTGAAGATGACATAGGTAAAGGTTATCTATTCAGTTATAATTGATATTGATTGTAACATATGTTATCTATTCAGTTATTATTCACATTGAAGATAACGGTAATGGTTATTTTTCAGTTATAATTCACATTGAAGATAACATAGGTAAAGGTTATCTATTCAGTTATAAATTCTATTGATGAAAACATAGGTAGGGGTTTATAACAATAACATAGGGGAAGGTGATCTTAGATCTTATATATTAAGTTATAATTGATATTGATGGTAACATATATGTATCTATTCAGTTTGTTTCACATTGAAGATAACATAGGTAGTAGTTATTTTTTCAATTATAATTCACATTGAACTTTTATCTAATTAATTATAATTTATATTGATGATCACATAGGTAAAGGTTATGTAATAATTGAATCACGATTCTGTTTACACGGTATCACGTTATTTGACAGCAGCGGTCACATGCATTCGGTTAATGTCTGTATAAACAGAATGAAAATAAAAGCTCTACCCCTTTACTGACAACTTTAATCGTTTTCTCTGCTCCTGCGTCTTGAATGAAGATGGCGGATTTCGGCAATATTTCTTTTCTCTGAAATTATGACACTTCATTAATGATAACAGTGTTTTCCAAATTCCCGCGAATGTTCACAGTTCAAATTTCATCAAATCATGAATTCTTAACTTATTTTTGTGTCTAAAGTTGTTATAATAAAATATATTTAAACATCAGTCCAGTTGAATATGAAATGACCTGAATATTTTTCAGTTTACACATGAATAAACAGAAAAAAAACTATATGTGTATATACACAGGTATATTTCTGTTTATACTTCCATAGAAAAAAGGTTATACCTTAATTTATACTTTATATTAATAATTAACATTATATAATTAACGGAATTTAATCTATTAGGTAATGATTTATATAAATCCCTTGTATTAATAATAACATGGAAATCTATGTATATTGATAGGTAGAAGAAATCTGTCTAAGGTAAAATGATTTATTTTAAAAGACAAAGTCAAAGGGCTCCAATTACTTAAATAATTACTAAACTTAGGCAAAGGCTGAAATTATAAACTGAGTCGGTTCTTAATGTTCGGTCTATCGTCTATGTTATTTCCGAAAAAGTTTATGTGGAAATGAGATGAGATAAGATGATGTTATAGAGCAATATCGCATGTCACGTGTCACATCAAAGTGGTGAAATCCTTCTTAACACTTGTTGTAGTTCTATGGTATCTTTGAACGTTACAAAAACATTTGAAACATGCTTGCTCTTTACAGAACATAAAGTGTTAATACTTTTTATTTATACTGAAATGCAACTAGATCAAACTCTGGTCGCATAAAAATTAGGATGAATTTCTGAAAAGTAAAATATATTTGTGCTTGAAACCCACTTTGACAATTTCGCCGCCTTAAACTCCATTAAACTGTATATTAGACCGATTGTGGTTTGTTAAGGTAGGAATTACATCTTTATATTGATGCCCGGGTGCTACACCACAAAACTATAAAGACTGTTTTTTGTTTGAGGATATACAATCTAATGCTAATTTTTAAGATGACATCATTAAAAAAGGCATATTTTCTGTAAAAATGGCACAATAAATGGAGGTCTCGTGCTATAGAAAGTTCATTTTTGAGATGTTAAAGAGTAGAGTTATATCGATTACCGTCAAAAAATTTCTTCGTAAGCCTAAAAGGGAATCTAACTAGAGTTTATAATGTAAAACTTCTGCTTATATTTCTCTGTATTTTTTAATAAGAATATGAAATACGATATTAAATGATAAAAATGTCAATAAACTATTGTTGAAGTAGTATCAGTTTAACATCTTCAACCTACTTCAATCCCATTCACGCTTCTTCCACCTCCTCTCTACCTTCTTCACGTGAATATTTTTCTTTAAGAACCGGAAACTGACACACGCCATATAGTTAAAGTCGTATTTTAGCCAACCTGTGGGTTTGACATTTTATACCAATCATCAACAACGGATATTTAAGTAAGTTCTAACATTTAACACAACTTTTGTTACTATTATGCTTTATCATAACAAGAGGAGGCATTTAGTTTTCGAGAAATCCGTCATAATGGTTGTATTCGCAACTAAGTTCTTGACAAAACGAGAACAGCCAACCCTAGTTCTCAGTTACGAACGTTCAAGAACATGCAAGAACAAAACAAAAATGGCCGTGACAAAATGTACTCACGAATATGGTTCAGTGTTTATATTCGCCGCCATTTTGTATCACCGTTCTCATCGTTCTCGTATACCACTCCCAGCGAAATGGGGAGTGACAAGAACAATTAACTGCTAACTTCTAACCTGCATCTATGATTGTATTCGAAACTTCGTTCTTGCTTTCTATAAAAGCTCGTGTTGTCAAGAACGAAGTTGCGAATACAAACATAGATGTAGGTTAGAAGTCAGCAGTTTTTTAAAGCTCCTACTTTATTGGCAGCCATATATCTGATTTGGCAGCAATAATATCCAATATGAACAGTCCATTTTTGAAGGTTTATGGGCCACAGATTAATACAGTTATTCATCGGCTTTACAGAAATTGTCCGAAACAGACCTTTAATGTAAACTGTTGAAATATGATAACCCCCTTAAAGTCCGGAATGATGGATTTTACGACCACTTCTAGATAACAGATAGTCCAGATAACTTTATACTACAATTTCACAACTATCATCTTTAAGTCACGGATAAAAAGTTTAATATTTCATACAGTCAATAGAGAATCGGGGATATGTTTTATCAGACGAGTCCATTAAATGCATGTGTCAAACCATGGTGTGTGCTCATACAAAGTTGATTTACATAATAATATATAGTAGTGGAACTAACTGCCTTTACAATCGTAAAATAAATCTTATAATGGCTTGTTTGTAGGAAATACAACAATTGCAAGGAAACAAGACTGGAAATAGTTATCTTCGATAGGTAGCTTTAGTATCGTATTGATCTAACTACAGTGAGCTATAGCATGCACTTTTATCCGAGTAAGTTTTCCGAATATAAGGAACGCATGGAACACAACAAACATATAAAATATAGTATTTAGTTAACGGACCTTCTAAAAAGTTCAAACTACTAAACAAAATTTGTCAGTTCAATCATGACGTCACCCAGGTCAGCTTCAATTAAAAGTGCAATTATGTAGTTACAAAGGGATTGAACAGGCTAATGAAGTATGTATGTAATAGTGACTTTTTTTTATTGGAAAGAGAATCCTTACCCGAACACTAATACATTGAAGGAAATTCTATCGATTTTTTAGTTTTATAATCCGATCGAGATGTGGCTATTTAATGAGAAGTGACCAGATATAATATACATAATTAAACACAGCGTCGCTTGATTACACGTCATTCTTCCGGTTGTTGATAAATTCAAGGGAGGTAATTACAGATGAAGGGAGATAATTATGGATAATGGCAGTGGTTAACAGAAACTGCGATATTATCTACTGTATTATATTGATATCTGAATGATATTTATTAGCTCTTGACTAGGCTTTTCTTCACCCCTTTAGGTCTTTTCTTTTATATAATAACAATGAATAAGGCAATATTGCAACCCAACTAAGGCGGCATGTTCATTTAAATCTAGGCCTACACTCCATATTGATATCGATATTAATATGTTTACCACAAACAAAGATCCATATTGTAGACCTCTTAAACATATATATAAGATGAAGTTTATATTTATTGAAAGTCAGACTTAAGGACTATATAAGTCTGCTCGAATACATTATTCAATAAACCTGACTGTTTCAGAACTAATTTTAAGACTGGTTTCGTGATACATTATTTATTCACCCACCAATAATAGTAATTATTAGTCTGGATTTTAGCTGTCCTTTGACAAAAACTAAACCTTTACAGTTACTTTGAAACTCAAAATTTCAAAAGCGCGAAGTTTGAATTTAGTGTTCAATTAAATTGAGTTGATTTTCTGTTGTTATCAATTTGTGAATATTATTTGAAGCATTTTATTCCCTTGGGCGTAGGAATTGTGTTCCTTCAAATTCGACGTTCAACATAAAAGCCTCGACACAGTCAGAATATAAGTAGACTAGTCTGAATAGAAAGATCTTATCTTTCCATGGAAATACATGTATCTCCTTTAACCGTTCGTAAAGTTCTTAATGCATGCTATTCAACTGCAGCTCAGAGATTTTTTTACCTAAAGATTGCCCGAATTTGGTTGGTAGGCCTATCACAATGAAAAGTAGAAAACTTAAGAGTAAGGTAAACCTTACAAGTTGACAAAACCATTACACATTCTAAACAATTCCCTATTTATATAAACAAGCTAGTAAAAAGTTTAGTAAAATGAAATATATGTTCAAATTTGAGTTTTTTTCTAGCTCCAAAAAAAGACTTCATTAGTTCAGTATTGTTTTAACGATGAATCAGACCTACATAAGAAAACGACAATAACACAGCCTTGGAATTTGTAAAAGCAAATTAAATTCAACTGAAAACTGAACACAAAATTTCTCAGAACGTCGGCCATTTCTTTACTTTATACGCAAGGAGTATGGTGGACTATACCTCTAGGATGAATGCTATCTTAGTAACTTCTAAAAATTTAATCTTCGTACCGGGAAATAACTTGAATAACTCAACAACCTTTTAATATTTCTGGGCTTTATTTTGAACAGTGGAAATGTCCATGGACACTAAACTAATATGGCCAGACGTATCACGAGATGTCTTCTTCACTTACACGCAGACTCCAAACTAACAAACAAAACTACAGGAGTGCAAAAATACTGTATCATGTAGCCCTTTCATATCAATACCATAACACATGTTGGGAGTTATTTGCTGCTTCGTCCACTGCGTGAATTGGATTTTTTTACAGGGCCAACTCTGGACTCCGAGTCTATTTGGAAGCTCTTAATGACAAGCCCAGTAGTAAAAAGGAAGCCTATGAGTTTTATCAAAGAAGATGCAAAAAGGTTTTGCTTTAGAGTCGTGGAAAATCTGGAATATTGCCTAGGCCTGCATTTTATTCAAGAGGCTAGAACCTTCGGACTTATCCAATACACAACTGTCCATTTGTACAATAATAAAATATTTGTATGGCATTCAAAAGTTCAACAAAATTATAGATTATACTCTTTTGTCACTTTTTTTTGGATAGCACCATGACATAATGGTCACGTGGTGTTGACAGGTAATCGGGTGCTATTTTCGGGTATCATTTTTGGTATGATTATTAAAGCTAAAAGTATTGTTTTACACTTTTCTTATTAAAAAAAAAATTTATTGCTTGGATTTTTATTAACCTTAAAACAATCTATCGCAGTACTACAAAAATATGATTCCGTAAACATTGTGGTGGGCAGGAAGTGTCTTCTTCACTTTCACTAAGTTGTTATTGTGAAAGGAAAAATGTCTGAAAAAGTGTCAAAAAGCCGAAAATTGGTGAACAAATGTTACCTTATATTAAACAGATAGTATTTCTAAAACTACTCCGACCTCTGTTTCTTGATAGCTGCTGTAGGGGAGATAATCTATATTAAATATGCTCAACACCGCATTAAGGACTCAGTCCGCCAATTCATTTTCCATCTGTTTCAATGTTAAATCACGAAATTCAACCTACCATAACTATTTCCAGAAATGTCGTAGAAAGCTTTCCTGTATGTCACATGAAAGCCTGGCCAATACTTGGTTTCTGTACAAAATTTCAATATAGCATGACCATGAAAATTTTGAACTAAACAAAATGAAAGTAAACCACTACATTTTATCAACATCCGCTTGACTGTCACTGCACACAAAACCACTATTTTTAGAAATAACCTTCTGCCAATTAAATTTCTCATTATCTTAGAAATTCTGAAAGAAAATGCAATTTCAGACATCAAATTTCAAATCTAGACCAAAAATTAGTCAAATGGGCATGCAAAAACCCCCAAAGGAAGGGAGAAAGAGGATTTCTAAAAATAGAACGAACTAAATTCGTAAGAGGATTTCTAAAAATAGAACGAACTAAATTCGTATACAATCATTAGCATAAAATGTTTTACTGTCATTAGCATAAAATGTTTTACTGGTCTGAGTCCTATATAGGGGGGCAATTTTTGTTTATTGTCTTAACTTGTTTTACAACATCTCAGGATGAACCTGTCCAAAAATTATGCAAATAAACCTAAAAGTATGCAAATGACAGCACTTTTACTGATGCACCCCTACCTCTATTTAGCCCTCTATTAGATATCATTTTTGGCGCGTCTTACACTAAATCAATTATAACATTCTTATTTCTCTAAATAAATGAAATTTGTAAAGACTATTAAGTATAGTATTCTAACATATTTCCAGCCTACAAACCCCAAAAAGGCAGAAAAAATGGCAACATTTGTTACCTAGTTGGCCTTCAATGTCTTCACACTCATTCTGACTGTTCCTGCAGAAATCTTCATAATTATCATAAATTTGAGTTTGAAATTGCTCCAGAGATAATTCAAGCTGTTTTTACTGTCCAAAAAAGCATTCTACAGTCTCCTGGTTCCAAGAAAAAGGCATAACATACATGGAAGTGGACTTTCAGGGCAGCTATAGAAACTGTATTCTTTAGGTCTGAAAAATTCATAAGAAAAACCAAATTTAAATGATTGAAATAAGGAATATCTGTATTAGGAATTTTATTAGGACTTTATAGCCTCTTCTAAATGGCTTGTTTTACTAGATATTTAAAGTAGAAAGTGCAAAAAAGGGAAAAAAAGGAATGTTATGGCAGCAAAAGCACAAATTACTCTTTTGTGGTCTAACCATGGAAATACCTGGTATTCGCCCTTGGTTTTGATAACTTCCGTTTTTCCGCCATTTTGAGAGGATTGATTTTTATGTTTTTTAAGTATTTTGGACCACATTTTCTCTGTTTTAAACCCCATAGCTTCTTACAAGTTGTAAGTTTGTGTGACTTAGTATCTTGTCACTTTCTTATTAACTTTGATGCATTCATATGTTTACACGTATCTGTATTTTAGTTTGGATCTGGAATTTGACTAAATCAAAAGATCATGGCCCTTTGGCTTTTCCAACACGTGGTTCGTGTCCCTGTTTTTAAATTTAAAGTATTGGATTAGGTTAATCACCATATATTTTGTTTTGTAGTGAAACCAGTTTTTTAATGGCTGTGTGTTCAGAAGGAATTAATGGGTTATTGTTATCATGAAGATTATCTTGTTGAGATTGACAGATGGCGTTGTGTGTGTTTAAATGCTGTTTAGTCTAACGAATACTTTATTAACGAATTTAACGTTGAAAACTGTTTTAATAAACATCTATTGAAAACTGTTTTAATAAACATCTTTATACCATCCGTGAAGTGAAGTCTTGTGGTCCAGGCTACCCTTCACACAGTTTCAAACTTAAGGACAGTACATACATTGTAAATATGGCAGATCATAATTACTCCTTGCGGTTGGACGTAACTGAAATTGAGGACGAGCTAGAAACCGACCCTTCAAAACAGCTAAATATTGCTGCTACACCACCATTGCTAGTGAGTGAATATAAAGAAATCCCTCATTTGTCTGATAAAGAAGATTCAGTGACAAATATAAGTAGGCCTACTGTGAAAGGTAAAAGAACAGAAATAGTGAAGACATTATATGATGTTCCCAAGGACACCCCAAAACTTTATAGTCTGACAAAGGAACCTAGAGTGTTGCAACATGAATTTAAAGGCGCTGCGGAATCACATCCAGAAACTGTTGACAAGTTGGCAGAGACTTCTGTTGTTTATCAACTTGCAGCTGAGAAGGCTAAGCGAGCTGCTCTTGTGGCAAAGGCCAAAACACTCAAAGAAAAACAAAGCATAAAGAAACAACAAATGTTATTGGATCTACGCAGAGAACAATTGTTACTGGAAGAAGAACTGAATATGTGTGAGGCCAGGACTAATGTTTATCAGAGTTACGAAACAAACATTGAATCTACACCGTGTGAGCCCTCGCCCCATGAACAATTATTTGTTAGCCCGACACCTAAAATATTTGATGACCCAGATACTACTGGTCAAGATAATGTTCTGAACAAATTACTTGAGAGGCAAGTTTCAATGACTGAAAGTCTTATGCAGCACCAAAATCAAACTCTGTTGCCTCAACCCGAGATAAAGCCTTTTAACGGCAAACCATTAGAATTTCGCACTTTTATCCGTGCATTTGAAAACAGAATAGAAAAACGTGTGCATGATCTATCTGATAGACTCTTTTATCTCCATCAGTTAACAGAAGGTGAACCAAATAAATTAGTTCAAAGTTGTTTACACATGCCTGGTGATGAAGGCTTTCGTAAGGCTAAAAAACTTTTAGAAGAGAAATTTGGAAACAGATATTTGATAGCGACCGCGCAATCCAATGAACTTTTAGAATGGGATACCATGAAATTAGACAATATAGATCAGTTAAATCAATTTTCTACTGCGCTAGTGAGCTGTCTTAATGCTATGACCGATATTTCATATCTTACAGAAATGAATAATCCAAAAGTCATTTATAATCTCATGTTAAAGCTCCCATATGCTATGAGAGACAAATGGAGGAATAAAGCTCAAAAAATCAAATGTGAGCAAGATCGTATTGCTAACTTTAAAGATTTTGTTTCATTTGTGCAGTGGGAGGTTGATATTTTAACTGATCCTATATTTGGTAGAGTTTTGGACAATCCTATATCAAAACCTAAGTTTGTTAAATCTAAAAGCATGGCTGTTAGTACAACAAGTACTGATGTAGACCCTGATATTAATGCTAAAGCTAAACGACTTTGCTATTATTGTGAAAAGACTGGCCACACATTAGATTATTGTTTCGCCTTTCAAAAACTCACTTATGATGAACGTCGTGATTTTGTAAGAGCAAATCAAATGTGCTTCGGGTGTCTGTCTAAGGGTCACAATTCAAAGGTTTGCCACAATAAAAGTACATGTCGTATTTGTGATAAGCCACACCCTACATGTTTGCATTTTGATTCAGTGCCGAACGTCACAAATGGTTATGTTAATTCACTACGTGAGCCAGAGGTTTTAATGGAAATTTTGCCTGTATATATTAAGGTTAAAAACAGTAGAATTTTTAAGACTTATGCATTCTTAGATAATGGTTCAAGTGGCTGTTTTTGTACAACTAATATTAAAAATAAGTTAGGAATTAATTGTGAGAGAACATCTTTATTACTTGGCACTATGCATGGCCAAACACTACTTGATAGTTATGTTATTAAGGATATGGTAGTCTCTAATAATGTTAACTTTGATAATTTTGTACCTTTGCCTAAAGTTTATGTTAAGGATCAAATACCTGTTGATAGATCCAATATTCCTACTAAAAGTATAATTCAAAATTGGGATTACCTAAAAGACTTAGATATTCCTAAATTGTTTGACATTGAAATTGGTTTATTGATAGGTAATAATTGTATTGAAGCGCATGAGCCTATAAATGTTATACCTAGTCAAGGAGGTGGTCCATTTGCTGTTCTTACTAGATTAGGATGGACAGTAAATGGGGTTGTCTCCCCTCTAGCGAAATCTTTCTCGATTACATGTAATCGCATCTTCCTTAAGGAGATGGGTTCTGATTTAAATCACGAAGTTGTTGTTAAAGAATCTGTTCAGGAAGTTATAGATCCTAAAGTGTTTTGCAGAATATTCGAACGAGATTTTAATCAGGTTGAGCTATCCTCTCCGAGCTTCGGTCCTTCCATTGAGGATAAACGCTTTCTAGAAATTCTTGATACACAAACCACTTTTAAGGACGGACATTTTTTTGTGCCATTACCTTTTCGCGATGAGACTAGGATTCCTGGGAACACTCCAAACTATAAGAGGCTTATGTCTCTGAAACGGAAATTGATTTCTAACTCTAGCTTCTCTGCAGATTATTGTGACTTTATGACTCGCTTGATACAAAATGGTTATGCAGAAGAAGTTTCGACAAATCCTTTAGAGAATGATTGGACCGTCTGGTATATACCCCATCATGGGGTATATAATCCGCGTAAGCCAGGAAAAATAAGAGTAGTCTTTGATTGTAGTGCAAAATATAGTGGAAACTCACTCAATGATTATCTACTACAAGGCCCTGATATGACTAACTCTCTATTCGGCGTTTTGACTCGATTTCGTGAAAAGCCCGTGTGTTTCATGGCTGATATTGAGGCCATGTTTCACCAAATTAAAGTGCCTTTAGATCAACGCAACTCTTTAAGATTTTTGTGGTGGAAGACTGCAACTTGAATAATGAACCTGTAGAATATCAAATGACCTCACATCCGTTCGGCGCCGTTTCCTCCCCAAGTTGTGCCAATTATGCGCTTAAACGAGTCGCTGATACTTTCAGTTGTTCTGAGACTGTTTCACAGACAATTAAGCGCGACTTCTATGTCGATGATTGCCTCAAGTCGTGCCAATCTGAATCGGAGGCTGTCAACCTAGCTAAGGAACTTACTAGCGTATGTGAAAATGGAGGTTTTAATTTGACTAAATTTGTTAGCAATAACAGAAGTGTTCTTGAAAGTTTGACTGAAGATAAGCTATCTAAAGACGTTCAACAGATAGATTTAAAGTATGATGTACTACCTATTGAGCGCGCGTTAGGCGTTCACTGGTGTGTTGAGAACGATAATTTCGGCTTTCGGATTATTTTAAGAGATAAACCTTCAACACGTCGAGGCGTTTTATCTGTGGTAGCATCTATTTTTGACCCTTTCGGGTTTGCCGCTCCATTTACTCTAAAAGCAAAGCAAATTCTGAGAGAAATTTGTCGCGATAACCAAGGATGGGATGACCCGATTTCAGAGTCTCATTTAAGTCAATGGACAAAGTGGTGTAATCAGCTTCCTACATTAGAAAAGGTTAATATTAATAGGTGTCTACAACCTTCAAATTTTGGTGATATCAAGGAACGCGAATTACATGTTTTCTCCGACGCTAGCTCAGTAGCTTATGGCACCGTGATATAACAAAGGTTAATAAATGACAGAAATGAAATTTATTGTGCTTTCGTGACTGGCAAATCTAGACTGGCGCCAGTGAAGTCAGTTACTATTCCGCGCCTTGAACTCAGCGCTGCCACTTTATCAGCCAAATTATGTGACGTTGTGTTGAATGAAATAGATGTTTCACCAAGTAAAGTAGTATATTGGACAGATAGCACCACTGTCTTACAATATATCCGTAACGAACATAAGCGTTTCCATGTTTTTGTGTCGAATAGAATATCTACCATTAGAGGTCTTACTGAACCAGAAAATTGGGCATTTGTATCTACAGAAAATAATCCGGCAGACGATGCCTCCCGAGGTTTACCTGCCTGTGAGCTACAAGGAGGACGATGGTTGACGGGGCCGGCGTTTTTATCCGACCCGAATTCAACATGGATTCCTCAACCTTTAATAAGTAAAATTAAAGATAACGACCCTGATGTTAAAGAAGAATCGTCTGTTTTTGCAACTGACATTAAAAATTGTCCTGTGAAGAACTTACTAGAGCATTATTCGGACTGGTTTCGTTTGAAGAGAGCGATAGCATGGGTATTACGACTTAAAAACGTTTTCAGAAAATGGTCTCGCGATCGTAAAACCTTTGAGGCTAGTTTTGGACCAAACGTCGATGAAGAAGAGAGAAAGCGAAGAACAAGAATATACATGAGTGATATCCGAAAGAAAGATCTATATAATATTCAATTGACTACATTTGATATAGAGGATGCTGAAATTGCAATTTTACAGTATATTCAACGCCAATCATTTGCAGAAACCTTTAAAGAATATGAAAGGAATACAGACGAACATTTCCATGTTAGTAAGAAAAGTAGTCTTTATCGTTTGGACCCGATCCTTCATGATGGACTTATCAAGGTTGGCGGAAGATTACGACACGCAGAGATTCCAGAATCAGTTAAACACCCGATAATAGTTCCAAAACATGGTCACGTAACCACACTTATCATCAGATACATTCACGGAAAATTAGGCCATTCTGGACGATATCATACCATTGCCGCCGTAAGGGAAAGATATTGGATCATTAATTGTAATGCTGCCGTACGCCATGTTCTATCCCAGTGTTTTGTCTGCAGAAAATTACGCTCCCCTGTTCTGTCTCAGAAGATGGCCGACCTTCCTAAAGACAGAGTTACACCAGCCGCACCATTTTCGTCCATCGGTGTAGACTATTTTGGACCATTTACAGTGAAGGAGGGAAGGAAAGAATTAAAACGATACGGTGTTGTCTTCACATGTTTAAAGATTCGAGCGGTTCACATTGAATTAGCAAGCTCCTTGGATACGAGTTCCTTTATCCAAGCTTTGAGGAGATTTCTTGCTCGCCGTGGTGAAGTTCTCGAAATTCGTAGCGATAATGGTACAAATTTTTGCGGCGCAGAACGTGAACTCCGTCAAGAGATCGCTAAGTGGAACCAAAATAAAATTCATAAAGAACTACAACAAAGGGACATTCATTGGATTTTCAATCCACCAACTGGAAGTCACCATGGTGGGATATGGGAACGGCAAATCCGTACGATTAGAAAGGTGTTAAACTCGCTGTTGTACAACAACAACATTGTAACTTTGAATGACGAATCTCTTCATACGCTAATGTGCGAAGTTGAAGCCATAATCAACAGTAGACCATTGACATTTGTTTCTGAAGACCCAGATGACTTTGCTCCTCTAACACCTAATTGTCTACTGAATTTAAAATCAACATCTTGGTCTTTACCACCAGGCGAATTTCAGAGGGAGGATTTATATGCTCGTAAGGCTTGGAGGCGAGTTCAGTATCTTACAAATCTTTTTTGGACTCGCTGGCAAAAAGAGTATCTTGTCCTGCTTCAGGAAAGACAAAAATGGAACAAGACTCAGCGTAATGTTTCGAAGAACGACATCGTGTTAATCGTTGATGATAATTTACCTCGGAATAATTGGAGTATGGCAAGAGTTATCGATACAAATGCGGATTCCCTAGGACAAGTGCGTAGTGTTACCGTTAAAACTAGTTCGAATATTATGCAAAGGCCAATTACTAAATTAGTGCTGCTCCTGCCATAAGTTGATCAGGTTAAACGTTAACAGTTTAAGGGGCCGGAATGTTATGGCAGCAAAAGCACAAATTACTCTTTTGTGGTCTAACCATGGAAATACCTGGTCAAGAGTTATTCGCCCTTGGTTTTGATAACTTCCGTTTTTCCGCCATTTTGAGAGGATTGATTTTTATGTTTTTTAAGTATTTTGGACCACATTTTCTCTGTTTTAAACCCCATAGCTCCTTACAAGTTGTAAGTTTGTGTGACTTAGTATCTTGTCACTTTCTTATTAACTTTGATGCATTCATATGTTTACACGTATCTGTATTTTAGTTTGGATCTGGAATTTGACTAAATCAAAAGATCATGGCCCTTTGGTTTTCCAACACGTGGTTCGTGTCCCTGTTTTTAATTTAAAGTATTGGAGTAGGTTAATCACCATATATTTTGTTTTGTAGTGAAACCAGTTTTTTTAATGGCTCTGTGTTCAGAAGGAATTAATGGGTTATTGTTATCATGAAGATTATCTTGTTGAGATTGACAGATGGCGTTGTGTGTGTTTAAATGCTGTTTAGTCTAACGAATACTTTATTAACGAATTTAACGTTGAAAACTGTTTTAATAAACATCTATTGAAAACTGTTTTAATAAACATCTTTATACCATCCGTGAAGTGAAGTCTTGTGGTCCAGGAATTTTTGAAAACTCAATACAATGTACTATGACAGGCCTGTTGGCCATAGGCCCCAAAATTCCGATTTCCAATACCTGACCCTAAAATTCTAAATTTTCACAAAAATTGACAGATACCAACCTTTTTTGTAGTTTCCATTCATAACAAGGCCAAAAATATCAAAAAGCATTTTTGTTTTGAAAATTCCTTCGGCTCATCTAAGGACTCAGTCCGCCAATTCATTTGCCATCTGTTTCAATGTTAAATCACGAAATTCAACCTTCCATAACTTTTTCCAGAAATCTCGTTGAAAGCTTTCCTGTATGTCACATGAAAGCCTGGCCAATACTTGGTTTCTGTACAAAATTTCAATATAGCATGACCATGAAAATTTTGAACTAAACAAAATGAAAGTAAACCACTACATTTTATCAACATCCGCTTGACTCACTGCACACAAAACCACTATTTTTAGAAATAACCTTCCGCCAATTAAATTTCTCATTATCTCAGAAATTCTGAAAGAAAATGCAATTTCAGACATCCAGTTTCAAATCTAGACCAAAAATTAGTCAAAAATGGGCATGCAAAAACCCCAAAAGGAAGGGAGAAACAGGGTTTCTAAAAATAGAACGAACTAAGGTTACATTTTACGTGATAAATATCCTGAAATAACATATTTCACGGTTCCCCACAATCATAGCCTTAAACCTTGTCGTGCAGAATAAACAGCTTTTTTTTTTATTTTCAGAATTATTTATAAAGTATCGATTTTTTACGCATCTGTATTGATACTGACCCATACATGCGTATAAAAACTGTGATAGCTCTTTCACGATGGAGTCCTCCTCCAGTGACGATGACAATGACTTTATCGTTATGATGATGCTGTATATGCAACAAAAGAGAAAAAAACGAGGGAGATTTTGGGAACACCCAATTGTGAAGAGAAGGAAAGCACAAGGTGCTTTCCTGAATCTCGTAACGCGAGAACTGTATATCGACGAGGAAAATTTCATGGGTTACTTCAGAGTAACGAGGGAGCAATTTGCTTAAATACTGCATTTTGTTGAACCAGAACTGAGCCGGAGGGAATACATTGACTGGGGGGATTTCCTATTTGACGTCATAAAAAGGAATCTCTGCTGCGTTTACGGCCGTAAACCTGGCTTCGAAAACGGACGGTTTGAACATTAACAAATACGTCCGCTTTCATTGCGCATGTATGTGTCAACAACATAGGAAACACGTGTGTTGGGAACGTCCGCAAAAACTTGTCCGCAATCACGTTTTTTTTTGCGGACGCAATGAATACGGATTCACGCATGTTTGTGTCACTATTATAGCTTTAGACCTCTTATTACCAAATTTCATACAATTGATATTAATATATAATCTCTATTAATTTTAACAGGCAAAGTTTGTATAAGATGTTCGTTGCCAAAACATGATGCCCAGAAACATTTATTTCACATCTCAAGTACAAATGGTTTGGGGACTGGAATGTATGCATCTATGCTAGGAGACCCCAAAAAGGCAATTCTTAAGTTCTGAAATTCTGCACAGAAGACCCCTAAATGTGAAGCTTAATTCACAATTTGAGTATATCATTTAATCTGGAAAACTCACAAAACTACGTAATTTTTTTTTTTTAAAATAAGGTTAATCAATTTATTAAGCGTTTTTACTAATCAAATGCATCTTTATGGATGGAATTTTTTAATCCGCACGCAATGAGATGGCGACTGAGCGATTGAAATTCTTGAGAAAAAAAAATTTGACGCAACCACAGGCGTGACATGGGTGGTGTAAGGAGATAATGATGGTATGACTGAAACACAAAAACATCCATCTTTCCAAATATATCGAACGAGGTTTAGTAGATTCGAGGTTTGTAAATACGTTTAAAACGTGCGGAAAATACCAAGTTTTTGGTGCCTAGTTTTTCTGACGCTCACCTAGCCATATCTGTCCAAATAGCTATTAGAGGCTGGCAATAGAGTCACCAAGTTTCAGACTACTTTACGGATAATTACTTGCTTTATTTATAATTTTTTTTTCAAATTCTCAGCGTCTGTAGGGAAGACTTAAAGATGTATAGAATTTCTGTTTTCATCCGCTAGTTTCACTAGAGGGAAATAATTCCTTAAGTGTAAAATGGTAAATTTTTGCTAAACCGGAAGTGACCTATTGCATAATGTGCATTTTGCATCGAGGCTGAAAGGCTTATTTTTTGACCGATTGTCCTAGAATTTTCTCTAATATGTTTATTGTAAGAAGATGTATCTGATGGAGCTAAAAAAATAGAAATTTTAGTATTTTTGTCCCAAAAAATTAAAACCAAATTTTTCAAAAAATTTCAAAATTTCTAGCTCAGTCGCTAATTATCTGATCGGTCTGAAATTCAAACCATATAGAAAGCTTGTCCATACAAAAATACTGAGTCATCAAAATAATTTCACCACTTCCGGTTTTTGCGTGGGAGCTTCCGGTTTTCCGAAATTACGCCTGGTGACCTCACTTCCGGTTTAAATTAGAGATGTCGACAAAAATGATATATATTGTCTCTAGTGCACAATTAGAATCAACTTATAAGAAAAAATCCAAACCGGAAGTGACGCATACGCCGGCGTCACAGACAGACCTTTTTTAAAGTTTGCAATTTTTTTTCCGATTTGTGTGTGATTTTGGTGTCTATGAAAACCTTGAAACTTTATCTAAAACTTGTTGGCACAGATTCTTTTTATTGATGTTTGAATTTTTTGAAAATTCAAAAGTCAATATTACATGACCTTGACCTTCAATGACCTCAAAATTTTCAATGTAGAATGTCCTTGACCTCAGCTTTCCATAAGTGTGCTCATATTCGTTGAAAAATATTTACTTCCGGTTTTCTAGACATCCGAAAATTCCATTGCAACTTTGGACGACTGTATCACATTCTGTATATAATAAAGAGAGTTGGTTTTCACTAATTATCAATGCCGTTTTGATTCTCTTTTCAATGATATATGACGCTCAATCATTAATTAATTTTTCAAATAAAAAAATATTGTTTTAGATTTAGGTTCTTAATTACAGTGTATTTTTCCCATATCAATATGGATTTCATCATCATTCTTGTCTCTTTTTTCTTTTTCCAACGACATGTGACATAGATGGTTAAATATCAAAATTCAATTACTTAAATTTGATAAAAGTTGTTATTTGTTTTTAGAATTCCCTGTGAAAATAGAAGTAAAGGATTTAAATTGATTAACAGTTGTGAAAAGAGGGTTAAAGGTTAAATTTGAGTTATAATTGTTTATGACTTACTTGTCTGCCAGAAACAGATTAATTTGATTATGTAATATTTTTAACTCTTTAATAAAAAATAAAAATTTATTCAATTTTTGTGCTAAATCTTCACTAACAATATTCAAACATACGCCCATTTAGAGCAGTGAATTTTAGATACATTTTCCTGTACGAATTTTCACTGTGGTATAAATAGAACACTATCTGCAAACAATATATAACAGTGTTTTTTATATAAACTCGTAGGGAGCATGGTAGAATATCTTTAAAATCTGTTTTAAGCTGGAAGGAAGCGTTGAAATTAATTTAAATTTGCAGAAAATTGGCCTGTAGGGTTTGACAGAAGGTGTGAAAAGAATACAACAAAACTAACTATTGATTTGAACTTTTCTCATCAAGGTGCCATGAAGTAGGTTTATTTGATTACGTAACTATTTAACGCTTTGAAAATTAATAATTTTTATTCCATTTTTGCAAAATTTTCAATTACGATATTTAAACATACGCCCAATTAGAGCAGTGATTTTTCGATACGTTTTCCTGTTCGAGTGACTCTTTGAAAGGCTAGAAGTCCCAACAGGTTTGAAGCCATGGGACAAGGGATATTGACACGCCCTGAGCTGTGCTCAGCTCTAGTATCTATTTTTTTTTTTTTTTTTGTTTTCTATGGCAGCAGGTATATTTACTGATGAATAAAGCTCTTATTGGCCCATTTTGAAATTTTCAAGACCCTTTAAGTTACCCTTCCATGAAAAATGTACTCTTTGAGACTCACCCTTGAAAATGTACTATCCACTATCCACACTGACCAAAATGACAAACATAGATTGTTTACAAACACAAGGTTTTATTTGTACACGCAATTGAATTTAGTATGCATGAATTATGCTTCAAAATTAGATCATATATATTATATATAGTAAGTCATGTAGTAAATTTGCGTCCTGGCCCTACCGCCTATCAACAAATGAAAACTAAAAACAATTCTTAATTTAAAAAAGTGTAAATTTGATCAAACTAACTTACGAGTATTAATCATGTTTAAGCGAATTAACCTAAAAAAAAAAAAAATTATTTTAATGTATTTGAAAACTATAACTTAATCTATCAAGGACAAATTATTATAACATTGATTGTAATGATGTTTTATCCAACAATCCTGACATATTTTGCTTAAACCCCTAAAATATTTTATCTGCTGCTGACAAATACCTGTCAGAATGCTTGGTAAGTGGACGGAATATAATCGTTTGGACAGAATTGTAAACTGCGCATCATCATCGTCTCTTTCAACGACCTCTTCATCAGAAGGTGATTGCTCTTGGATCTTCAGCATCAGCAAACTCTTCTTCATCTGGAACGAGTAACTCTGGAAGTTGGTCTCCCTCAAACCCGATGGGTTTGAATTGATCTCCCTCTAGTTCCCGTCCGCCATCCTCTGAAGGGTGTTGCTGGATGATTGGCTGGTCAGCACTCAAATTGTGAATTAACACTCACCTTTCCAGGGACGGTGTCAATGAGCACATTTTGCTTTCTTAAGTGGGTTAATACATGGAATGGAAACTTTAGAATTGCTGATGTTCTGGATTCAGGATGACCTAAGGGAAGACATTCCAACAGGTTTCACGTATGTACTCAAATTGTGAATTAAATATGCTAATTAGCGTTAATTAGGTCGTTCTTAAGCGACCATATACACAAATTGAAAACTTAAGAATTTGAAATTCTGATTTCCACTCATACAGAGAACATTTTAAGACAAGTTTGAAAGATGTACTCAAATTGTGAATTAAGCGTCACATTTAGGGACACTTTCTGGTTGCTGTGTCCTATCATAGATTCATACAAACCTTTTGTACTCGAGAAGTGAAACAAATGTTTCTGGGCTCAAGGACTATAAGGCTAGCTGGTTTCTTGATGGATTTTGGATGAAACTTATTGTTAGAGTATTTAAAATTCAAGAAAAATCTTTCATTTACCGATAAGTCTTGTCAACCTCCCGGACAAATTGGCTGCCATTATAAATGTTGGCGTATTACGATGGACATCGCTATTTTTTCTTCTTCTTTTTTCGGTACAGAGTTTGAAGCGAAATCCGCAAAAGATGCAGAATTTTTGGCGACTTAACGATGATACTGGAGTGACAAATTGACAGTAAATTTTCTCAAAATTGCAGTTTAACATGATAGAAGGGATCTAGTAGATCATTTTCAGCCTTTGCCGTATGGAAAATATGTTTATGGTTTGGCCACCATCTTGGATAAACCAAAGAATTTTAATTCAGCCTTCATTTTTCATTCGATCGTGTTAAAATTTCTTCTGTGACAAGTTTGGACAAATATCGAGGTCCTATAGAAGCCCTCTTTTGAATTTCGATTTTGTTTTCCCTAATTTCCGGTCAAATTATTGCCCTTGCCATAACTTATCTAATGGTACCTTTGTTTTTTACCATGACCACATAAATCCGGTGTTGGAGGTTTTTTGAGTGGCAAATTAGAAATTGTCCAAATTAGAAATTTGCCACTCTTTGTTTTCATTAGACTTTTTTTTTTTTTTCAACTCGAAAATGGTATTGAAATTTGGTTTGAAAAATGCGATAAGATACGTACTCGAATAGAAAATGAATATTTATAACTAAAAATTTTATGCATCGGAAGTGAGAAATTTCATAATAATAATTGAATAATTGCATAACTTTGTTGCTAATTATCCGATCGCTTTGAAAATTACAGAATATAGAGAAGTCGCCTATAGAAATAAAAAGACTTTTTCTACCACTTCCGGTTTTTGAGTGAGAACTTCCGGTTTTTCAGAACCACGTTGGGTGACCCAACCTCCGGTGTATGTAAGAAGTAAGTACAAAAGCTATACATATAAACTATCAGGCATAATTAGAACCCAATTAGAGGAAGTGAAACTTTATGTGTTATCACAGAACCGTGACATGCAGCAAAATTTTAAAAAGTCCGATAATTTTTTTTTTTGAAAAAAATTCAAAAGGCTATATCAAGTGACAATTACAATTATTAGATGTTTACAAAAGATCAATTAATTATTTATTGTTCAAATAGTTACAAATTATTACTTAAAATAATAAAATTAAATAGTAATTTGCGGCATGATGTCACGGCTGCTTCTTTCATATGCCAGAAGGCCTCTAAGCAAGCACTACACAGTTGTGGACGCATAGAAACCAAACCATCGTCGATTACATTTCTAGCGAAAATAATTGCTTTTATAATTTTTTGTTTAAAAAAACATCCACTTGAAGTGAATGATTCTATAACCAGTGGTAGTTAGGCTAAAGGTCTATGAGTGTCTGATTTAACTATTGTTAGCGTATGTATCGCTGTATCTTCTACGGACAATATCAAAGAATTTTCCCCCTTGACGATTGCACCGTCCACACGCCCTAGAAACACCACTGTTACCCTCTCCCTTATTGCAAACTATTTTGACCAAAGTGGTGCTTCAGGAAATTTACTTGAGAAGGTCTGCTCTAGATATTTTCAACATAATCCTGGGTCGTTACATTTGTATCTCTTTAAAGGGGCACAATCTTGATTTTTAGTGGTTGTTTTGGGCCTTTGTTACATTTAAACAGTCCGCAGAAATACGCAAGCTCTAAGAAAATCGCAAAATACCTTGAAATATACCTAAAAAAAATCACTTTTTATTTTTTTCCGTGCTGTACGCGGCTGGTCTTCAGTCAGTCTGAAAATTGTGTGTCCTGTTGACAAAATCTACAATTGTTATTACATGTACTTTCTTTTTGTTTTATCAGTGTGGGCCTGCGCAGTAGTCTATTTATGAATATGGCGGGACGTTCATAATATCTTAAGATTATGTCTGATTAGCTAAACAAAAGATTTCATGTGTTTGAGGCTGTCGGATGATTGTCCGAAACAAATCAAGCCTGTGCCCCTTTGACATAGGATAATTAGTCTGGGCTCCCTGTTCCTTATTCCTCAGCACATTACCTTAGTTTTAAGAGTGAGTTTTCTCGAAACAAAATATTTCCAGAACAGTAAAAAAAAACACATAAAACCAACATTATAGAGCTATTATGGATAACTGTCTTTGCCCAAAAAATCGTACTCATAATAAAATTATTCATTAACAGATTAAATGGACCTGGGTCCCTCTCATCTTATTTTCAAAATTCTTTCTCCTCTAGTGAAATTCAATACCGCACTTCAGCCCTCTGTGGATATAAAAGTGTGTTTCTTAATCCTCTTGAAATGAAGCTAATTCATATAACACCCCTTTGTATATATATAACCAGCATGCATGAAATTTCGAAGCTGTTAAAGAAAAGGGTTTGGTTCCAAGACTTTCCAAAAATGTGATATCACACAAGGGATGGAAAGGCTATGAGGCTATTTGTGGGAAGAAAATGCAAGATCAATAGTTTCAATTTATTTTTCTAGAGTCTTAGAAGAAATTCTAAAAATATAGTTCTGTAATGTGGATATCAATACAGATGGTGGTATTGAGTACTATACTGGGTATTTTTTTTTTGTTGGTCTATTCGGTTCCTACAGGCATTTCAACAATCTGATTCAAATTTAATATTACCCCGCCAAATCTTATCAATGGAATTAGCCAATTTCGTTGCATGATAGACTCAAGTACCATTTATTCCACACAACATTTAAATCAGTTTCACCTTTTGTTATCTTTCTAAACAAGTCATTTCCGCCTAAATATCGCTTAATATCGAATCAAAACACGCGCTATTTTTCCAATTAGTCCACGATCACAGTTAAACTTTCTAGCAGACGATTAAATAAGATCGAGGCTATCACACGAGTCAGCTGTTTGTTGCTAAAGTAAAATTATTAGAATTTCCGTGTGTCGAAATTCAACAAGAGATTAACTTAGTTTAAACTTGGATTAAAGCAAGTATTAGTATAATCAGTGTACGACTCAACATGGATTAAGAAATAAGGAAATTCGCGAAAATTATTGTTTTAAAACAAATGAAAACTTAGCATTTGATGAAAAATTACCATATTTCGAAATAATGAATGGATGGACACGAAAAGTGGGAATAAACTTTCGTAACGGAAAGTTATTGACCAATAGCTGGCACTCTTTTGAGTCACTGACAATCAAGACAACTTTTATGTCGTGCTAAACAACATTTTGTTGACGATCCACAATTCTAAGAAAGGTGATGAAATATTAACAGCTTTTTTTTGGTAATATTTCGGTCTGACAAACAAACTTTTGAAGTCGTAATTATTCGTGATGAATACAAATATTACAAAGTTAAAATATTTGACTAAGGATTGTGTTGATAATTGAATAGTGCTTGGCAAATATTTCGACCTTCATTGCTTTGATAGTCAGGTACTAATTATCTTATGATTTGGATATTAAACTCTTTGTTTTAAAATACAAAAATGGGAAATGGATTATTAGTACTGTATCTAGTTGGTGTATTACCAGTATGTATTTTGACGTTTGAAAATAGTTACATCACTGATAAACAGATAAACAACCAGCTTTATAACCAGCGTAAGGATGATCACTCTAATCTCAGCACCAACGAAGAAGTGAGTCAATTTTAATAATAATACATTTGAGGTCTATACTTATCGCCGATAATGGAAACGGTTTTCTTTTGATTGGAAGAAACTGTAGAATAATATGAAATTAATTACCTGTGATAGTCACAATTTGGTTGAAAATGACATAAATTTAATATTATTGGTGTTGAACAATTTATTCCACCATTTTAAGGCTGGAGAACTTTTCTACAAATGCCCTAGTATTTCATTCAGAGAGAATGTATTCAGTTCTGTAAGAGATGCCAGGGGAAAAAGAGACAAAGGCTTGAATGATTAGCAAAGAAACCCATTTTAGACGTCCCTTTAATATTTTAGATCTTACAACTCGTGACCTTACAAGAATTAAATCCTTCAATATAATAAAGCGATGCACTTATCACGTTGAATAAATAATAGAAGGTAAATGTACGATGAAAATTAGGTCTAAACGTGTATTTAATTGATGTACTTAGATCTAACAAACTTATTTTCTCACATTAAACGTCGAGTAAGCGTTTGATAGCCGTCACAATGTCTCCTGTTATAATTATTAGATGTTCATTTACACACACTTTATTTAGTTATTTAGAGGTGGATATGGTATTTCTTTTAGAGTTCCCAGATTAAACATTATCAAAAAGTAATTGATCATTTTGTCTCATTTAATAAGATATACACCAGCACTGATAAACATTCAGACATAACGCTGAAATTTCAGTCGGCGGTTAAAAGGTTTTGAAAATGTACCTTGAATGTAAGTAAACAGGCCCATTGCAGTCACAATTAACAAATGTAATTGTAATATTTTCTTAAAAATAATTTTCAAACTAATTCTAAATTCACACTGTGTGATTCAAACAACACACTTATCTGAATTGGAACAAAAGTATCAAGTAAATATGGATGCAGTCAGCAATTTTCTAATGAAAATCATATAAAATAATGCCCTATATAATGAATTATACACCCATCATGTCTTTAAATCTTTGTTATAAAATACAAAAAAAGGTATCTTATAGTCCAAGTTAAGTTAATGAAGGAATACGGTATGAATGTCCACTATACTTGAAATGAAATATTTCAACAAACTGACTGTTCCTCTAGACAGGTGGTTTCCTGAAGATCGTAAATTTCGAGAACAGTCAGTTTGTTAAATAAATGATATATGACGTTTAAGGATTTTGTGGCTTTTGTAATAGTCCCTTCTTGATCTGAGCTTCCAACAATCCATTAATCTGACAGATAAATTGTCATCAATTCACATGACTAAATTCGTTATCAAAAAGGGGTCAATACCAACAATAATAGCAACTGTTCTTCCACATGTTCAAACAACATCAAACAAATTATTATATATTGTACATGCCTTCGCTAAATCCAGTGGACAATAGTACATGGACGTTACAGTGTACTTTGACCAAAAAGCCATATACGGATACGCTCAAATTGTTTGTACCTTAATAAATTATTTATTAAAGGTGATAATTCTATTGTAAGTTTCTTTTTTCTAACTTTACATAAGTAACGTAAGACGGCCACAAGAAATAAATCCGAGATCAGATTGTGTTAAGTGTTTAAAATCAAGTTATAATTTAGTATAAGTAATGTAGGCAACTTCTCCAAATGTAATTTGTTGAAAGTGGCTGTGAGATTCTACTGGCACCATATAAAACATTAACCTCAGATCTGCAGTCTACACATATTTAAGAACTCCTGGCATTAGTTATTCAACACAGAATATTTTGTGAAACTTTTCCAAAGCCGAGAATAATGCTAATTGATCACTGTTAACTTATTTAATACAGATGCGTCATTGATATTTAGTAATGAAACATCTGACAGAAATATTAAGTGGAAGTTTTTTTTATTGGTAAATTCAGAATGTCAGAATTCAATCTTCGGACATTGGGAGACAGGATGGACAGCCGTTATTTTGACACATACTCCCCTTTATATTATAATGGATGTGACGTAAAATCTCGATACGATAAAAATATAATTAGGTACATAATGTTGATTATAACCAATAATTTGTACAATCAAAGACTGACAGTGATACTAAGTAGACTTAGTAGACAGCTACTATTACAAAGTAAAAAAAAAAGTTTATAGTAGGCGGCACCATTAATCTACTAACTGTGTTATTTGTAACATTTGAAACTGTTCAAACTACCATTTTGTGGTAAACAATATAACTAAATAACTTTCAGTATCTATAGGATTATTCCGACCATCTTAGTTTGGTCAGTGCAACTTGAATGTAAAATAAAAAAAATAAAAACAATTAAAAAAATTTTAGAATCACATGGATCGCTTGCCTAATTAATTTAATAAGAATTCCGAGGGAATGGTTTTTTACATATGATAAAAACCCATTTTATCTGATTTGTAAACCGACTCATTTGTTGTTTTGTGGGGTTTATGGTCGACCAGGAAAAACAATTGGTCTAGTCTGGGCGCCCTGGGAACTATTTTTGTCACATTCCATTCTAATTCTAGTTATGAACTTTAATTTCTTATCTGTAATATGTGAAACCAAACAGATAATCTATTTTCTAAGAATAATTTGATTTTACATTTTAATAAAAAGATCGACTTTGATGTGAGCAGAACATGCATTTACTCGGAAAATATTAGACTACTCTAATCTTAGATCATTTTAAATCTGATGACTGATGAATGTGTCAAAAAGTAGTCCATATTTAGTTATTTTATGGGATAAATTCAGAAACTCAATTTCTAGCACTAAAATTAACATTTTCCTTAAAAAATCAGCTGAAGGACAAAATAAATGTTCTCGTTTTGAACACAATTATTAAGCGTAGGCCTACCCAATGAGCACCCTACTGTTATAATAAGTATGAGTACAGGTATTTAGAGTGTAGATGAAAATTGGTGAATACTTGCATATAAAAAAAAAAACTAGAACAGTGATACTATTTCAAAAATGCCAAAACTGTGGCACTTACTTATTGTTCCTATGGCTATCCGCCTCGATGAGTCGGAGGTGAAGTCAGAACCGTCCAATAGACAAGATCATGTGTGATCATGTATGTTTTCTATATCTTATAAGATAAATAATGGGGGTTCAAAATGTCTAATGATTAATCAAAGGATAATCAAACCACAGGGTATCAGAATCAAACTACTGGATGTCGGGTCGAACAGTGTTATAAATCGTAACCATTGCCAAAATTAATTTCCATACAGGCTAATTACTATGAAATGTCTTCAAAGTAAGCGCCAGTAAGTCGGTTTCAAACGGCATTGGGCGTAATTTGTATCACTTTATCCTCTGTGCGCTTGACTGCATGTTGACGTCACTTCCTGCTGTGTAGTAGTGTAATAATTTGGGCAGACGGCGCTTCATTATCGTTAAAAGTCAATAAAAACACCAAACATTATGACTTTCTAAACTGTTTATATTGAGAAGGAACGTAGGTACTTTATCATTGTATATTTATCATGTTACAAAACAAAGACTGTTTTATTTTGTAAAATAACATTATACGATTGACGAATTTTGGGAATATTTTAATATTCTCAATAACCACCACCCATCTATAAAATTAACCTCCAATATTAGCGAAAAGCAAATTGATTTTCTGGACACTATAGTTTTTAAAGATACCAATTTTCATGAAACCAATCATTTAGATATTTAAGTTTTTTTGCAAGCCCACCGACACTCACCAACTTTTATTCAAATCGTCTTTTCATCCGAAACATATTTTTTCTGGCATTATTAAGTCACAAATCTTGAGATTTCACCGAATTTGTACGCGTAAAGAGGACTTCGAGGAGGCTTGTTCTATTGTCTTTCAAAAACTACGCGAACGTGGCTACTCAAGAAGATTCTTGAGAAGTATCAAAAGTTCCACATTAGCTGAAATCTCAGCTAAAAACGACTCGAACCTTTTACCATTACCAAATTCTTCTGTTCATCCATGTAATACAACCCGCTGTCAAACATGTCCCTTTATTTTGCCCACTGATTTTTTTAAAAATACACGTACAGGTGCAATTTTTCAAGTTAATGACAAACTTAGTTGTACCAGCAGTAACAAAATTTATCTTATCTCCTGTACAAGATGTAGCCAATAATACGTCGGCGAGACAATGAATTCATTAAGGGTTCGCTTTAATCATCACCGATCTGACATCAACCTCAAAAAAACAAATAAAACAGTATCTAAACACTTTAACCAATCCAATCATCAATTAACATACCTAAAAACTATTCCAATAGATATATGAACAACCTGGTATGAATACTTAGAAAATTCGATTAATTCGTGAAATCTTTTGGATTAACAAATTACAAACCATGCATCCGTTCGGCATGAATATCCAAGTAGACTTTCAGATTATACCCTTGGTTATTCAATACAATAGTACAGCTGGTCAAGTTCCTCGTATAATTATCCATCTCTACAAACAATTGCAAGAAAAATTCCCAACAGTTTTTACAAACGATTTAGTTGTCGCCTATACCCGAAATAAAAATTTAAATGATATCTTAGTCCGTGTTAGATTACCCCTCCCCCCTACACCTTCCTTAGATTCATTTCTTTTCTCCTTATTTCTGATGTAACCACTATCTATAGAGTGCCTTTCCTCGTCATTATCTTCAACATGCTTTAAGGCTATGACCCTTTTCTCCCTTTTTTCCATTAAAATTTTCAGTTTCACAAGTAAAAAACATGTATTATAATTTCCATTGATATTAATGTTCCTGTGGGAACCAGTAGTATTTTTTTACATTTCAGATTATAAAGATTATAGATGATTACTTGATCTTTTCATTCCATATTTTTTTGCACATCTGCACATACGATACTCTTATCACTGGAGGTAATGCCTACATGCCTGTGCCTGTGCTTTCGTAGTATTGCTTAACCGCAATGTTACAACCTACAATCGCTAAAGGGCGAGAGGGAAAAACAGAAGAGTAGGCTATACCGAGTTTATAGCTGCAACTGTAGGCCTAAGTCCTTCAATGGCTGCGTCAGATTCTCGAGATTGGGATATAAATAGGGGACTGACTGACTGAGGTTGGGACTTACAAAACTTCATCTCTGTGGAAGACCACTGTCGAAAACCGATTCCCTAGGGGTTCGGAGGGGGACAAAATTAATGTTCGGGGTCGTTCTTTAGGACTACAGGTAACTTGAATGATGATCCGAATGACTCATTGACCACGAAACATTACTCGGTTCCAATGTTTTATTGGGGTCGATGCTCACTTTCCGGCCCTTTTTCTATAGTTAACCAATTTTGTGACTACATGTACACCCATACCAAACGTCGCTTTGTTATATTTATGTAAAACTTCGTTTAAGTCAATCTAAATCGTTGTGTATCTTCAGGAGAGTGTGACCAGACCATCCATGGATCCTCGGGGCAGCTGGTTTCAGTTTGTTCGTCACTCTGATCGGGTTAACAGTAAGAGAAATACCAGGAATAAAAGGAAGAAAAAACGACAGAAAACGCTAGTGGGAATGGTAAGTTGGAATTTACCTTTTACATCTATTACAATTGGGTAATTTGCTTCCAGGTTAAAAAGCTTAGTAGTCTTTTGTCTATAGATATAACTTTTTTTTTTCAGCGTAAACAAGTCGGGCCCACAGGCCCACCTGGACCCCCAGGACCCATTGGACCTCCAGGTGCTGCTATAACCAGAGATGAATTAATGGAAGAGTTTAAATCGATGGTGAAAGGTATGTTCAATGTTTTAATTTCTTGTGATTCTTTCTCCTATTACTAAGAGATTATCCATCATTCGAGTGCATTTGTTCAAATTATTTCTTCGTATTCTTTTCAGAAGCTGCTGAAAAAAGAGCAAATGAACTGTTGACAGAACGGGTATGTTACTTGAATAGTTCTGTAGTCACCATTTCTTTTAAGAACTATTTCCTATAACCTATTTATATTCCTTTTGAAAACAGATACGAGAGATTTTTCAAGAATACAATGCATACAATTGATGTTATTTCAACCTTATTAAATAATTCCTGGAAACATTTAAATACACATCATCATTTTGTAATCATTAGATCAAAACTACTTACTATTCTCGCTTTAAATTTTTAATTTGTGTACCTGACTATTGCATTACGAGTAGACTTGTCATCATGATAGCAAACTATAAGGAAGCCAGATTCTTTTTTCAAACCTTCAATATAGTTTGAACCTACATAATTCATAAATCTATTTCGCCGAATACTGGTTTTTGGATTTCTATGTTAAGAGTCCAAGCCCAAAAATTGTGCTTTAAATGTATACTATATTTTTCGTATTTGTTTACTGGTTTTATTCTTAAATTGGGCCATCTCTGGGACAAGATATCGGTAATGATTGCGTTTTTTTTTTCAGTGTGAAGCCTGTACATCTATTGTAAATGGAAGTCACATCTTACCACCAGAAATGGAAGAAATGTTATTTATACCACGTGTTGCTGCTGCGTTTCATGTTCGACTCCGAAATAATATTATAGTAGCTAGAAGGACTTTTATGGAACTGAAAAACTTTCATCAGGTAACTATAAAGGCCTGTGTCCACATTCGCGTTTTCAGGAGCGTTTTCACGCTGCGTAATACGCGTCGAGAAACCCCAAAGAGTATTTCAATGGTGACTTGTCCACATAGGCGTAATCGAAAAAACGCCACGCTTTGCCGACGCGGCTTAAAACGCCCATAACCCCCGAAGGGGTTTTGAGCGTTTTACGCCTGGCGTGATTCAATAGCTGCAAGTGAATAAAAATGACTACAATTACATCAGTCACAATGGGCAAGGGAGATAAGGACATAGAACGACTCATCGAAGAAATAGAAAAGGAACAACCTATTTACAACAAGCAAGTGCTGGTATTCCCCAAATCGAGCTCGCTCTTGCAGTAATTCGTGAACCCAGTATTCATGTGTCACTGTCCTATTCATTCGCCATGATGTCTTCCTCTCTAGCAATTACGCCTACAATTACGCCCCAAATTACGCCTCCGAGTACGCTAATGTGGACATAGTACAATGCAGCGTATTACGCAGAGCCATTTCAGGCGTTTTCCGACGCGTATTACGTGGCGTGAAACGCTCCTGAAAACGCGAATGTGGACACAGGCCTTAACTCTTTTGCGTTTTTATAACGGTCTACACTTGAGGTATAGTAGGGCCTATAGTTATTTAATAGTTATTAAATAGTTTAAAATTCGAAAAAAGAATTGTGTTGTTGTCTAGTTTAATTGTCTCTATTGATCCAACAACCAAACCACGGAATCCATAGGTTTAAAACAGTACAAAGTTTGGTATGCATATATCACACCACACCTTACATGTTTAACGGAAGTTTACCAATGTAGCAATTTGGTTAGACTGTACGCTAGCGCAATACAGTTAAGAAAGGTGGTTATTGAAGTCGGACGAATTTTGAACTAGCTTGACATTATGACACATCATTATATAATGAAAGATTGATCAAAAAGTAACGAAACGAATAATTCTTTTACATTGGTTCGATGTTTAGACATTTATAATTATGGTGCATAAATGCTTAGATTTTCTGTTAATATACTATTAGTCTCATTCTTAAAGTTTAAAACTTTTAAACATTTAAGAAGTTATTATGAACTTAAAAGGGAAATTCATGGCCTACTTTATTAGCCTATGTGATACTGGACTGACACAGGTGCAAAGAATTTACCTTCAAATTAAAAAGACCATTTTTATTTCACATGTTTTTACTTAGAAAGTCAAAGCCTAGCTCATTGGGCACCTGGCATCGTTCAAATTCTAGATTTTATTAACTGAAAACAGTCAAATATTCAAAGACGAAATTTGATCTCTTTATCGGTTCGCTAAAAACAGACTGAAATGATTTCAAGGTATGGACACAAAGGAATATTTAAAGACGTAATAAGTAATGATACAGAAAATACTTCGTTTCTTGTTACGAAATTAGTTAGAGACTGAAATATTTTAAGAAAAACAAAGAAGATCAAGATATTACACTAAAAGAGTTTCTTATTCATTTACTTTCGGTATTATTTAGTTATAAGGTTATTCTTTTCTACTACAAGACAAACCGGAAGTTGACTAAGTAAACACGAAGGATGCTTTCTGTAACAACCGGAAGTGGAATGAATGATTTATTATGGTAGAATGAAAACATAGGAACAGATGATGAGAATAACGGCACGTGGTTGGCACGTTCTGGGTAGCTATAAGGCAAGCACGAGACGACCTGTATGCCACCTGTTAATGATAATAATAATATTTCTTCAATTCAAGTTTGGTCATGAAAACAATGAAGTCCTCCCCATGCTATATTTCTTTTTGTTTTTTTAAAAGCATTTTTGGGCGATTACAATAATTACTATGATTTCCGAGTTCACCACATTTAACCTATGCTACTGAGTCCAAAAATTGTAAAATTGCCTCTCTCTATTTGCTTACAGTCCTGATACATTTAAAAAATTTGTTAATTTTCTATGGATGTTAATGAAACTTTGTGTGAGGATTGGTATTGATAAGACGACGGTCAAGTTCGATTTTGACGATTTTTTATGAACATTTTTTTGAGTTAATGCCCTTGACGACGTAAAATTTGCAATAGAAGCTACAATTTTCATTGGATTTTGATGAAACTTAGTGTGAGCATTTGAATTGATAAGAAGGCGGTCAAGGTCGAATTTGACTCGTAAAAATGTGTTAAAATTTTATTGTGGGTGCAATAGAAGCTGCAATTTTCATTGGATTTTGATGAAACTTGGTGTGAGCATTGGAATTGATAATTCGGCGGTCAAATTCGAATTTGACGATTTTGCGTTGAACTTTGTTTTGAGTTATTGCCCTTGACTTGTTAAAAAATACGTCAAAATGTATTGTGAGCGCAATAGAAGCTGCAATTTTCAATCGCTTTTAATGAAACTTTGTGTGAGCATTAGCATTGATAACTTTTTTCTGAATGTTTTTAGTTATTGCCTAATTTATTTCTATTTTTACGTTCCCTAAATCAAATTACTGTCAGTATAAGCTGTTAAATCAAATATTTAATGATTTAATTGTTTATTAGTAATCAATGAACCGAGGACATTTATGCTTTCTTGCAGCCGTTCGGAGATGGGTCATTTATGAAAGGCGGTGTTTTTGATTCCAGAGAGGGGCGGTTTGTGGCACCACGTGAAGCCCTTTATCAGTTTACTTCAAATCTACATATACAAATAAAAAGACGCTCACGGAGCAGTAAGCGATTAAGAAGACGTGACAATATTAAGGTCTCAATTTGTATTGATTCTCTTTGTCAGAAAAATACGTAAGTACGGACCTTTCTCATGAAACTTTATAACTATCTGGAGGAAACCTAGCATAATTCAATAAGCTTATTAAGCTTCATAAATCAAGATTAATTTTACGCTTGAAGGTGTGTTTCGACGCGTATGTGTTCTGGACATCTACAGATTTCGTCTTATATATTCCACGGTTTCGATGTAGTTTTTAAAATCAATTTCAGGTCCTTAGAATATATAAGTGGACTAGAATCTAACAGTAAAATATTCACAGTTAGTCTTAATGGTTTCTTACATTTAAAGGTTTGTGTTGTTTTTATATATACATATATATTTAAAATCTATTCAAAAAATACTGAATAATAATACGTTTGAATTCGGAAACCGCTCTTGGAAACAAATCCTTGGAATAGCTATGGGCACTAAGTGTGCTACACAATTTGCAAATCTCACCATGGGTTTTCTAGAAGTAAAACTATATTCTATAACAGAAATTACCTGTGGACCAACCTTTAACGATTATCTCAGAAAACAATTGAAAAGGTATTTAGATGATTTGTTTATAATTTGGAAAAGACAGTTTGGTGATATTAACAATTTATATGATTTGCTCAATAACCTTGACCCCAATATCAAATTTACAATTGAGACAAATGAACTAAAAATCTCATTTTAGATGTTTTAATCACCAGGATAGACGATTTAATAATAACAGACCTCTTTTCGAAAGATACAGACACAAAAAATTAACTGTCATACAAATCTTGTCACTCTCGCCACATCAAGATTAATATCCCTTTCTCTCTCGCCAGAAAAACATGTGCCATAGTTATAGATGAAAAACTCAGAACAAAACGACTTGATGAACTTTCACAATATTTAATCAAAAAAGATTATCTGATTAATTTAATTAAAAACGGAATAGAAAAGGCGAAACAAATCAGTTTAGAGTCATTAAGAACTCCTAAAGTTAGAACGACAACGGATTGTATTCATCTTGCAATCTAAACCAAAAGGAATTTTTCCCTCATATTTTTAATAGTAACAATATATTATCTTCAAATGATGACCTTACTAAATGTTTTGATGGAGTCAAATTCATCAATAGTATAAGACAACCCCCTAATTTGAAGAAAAAAATTATCAAGTGCTAAATTTTATAATAATACATCATATTCCACATCTTGCTGTGGAAAATCTGCTTGCAAATTGTGTAATCAAATAATTATTGGAAATACTTTTACCTTCAAAAATGTTAATTTTAATTTCAAAATTAATAGTAACATGGACTGTAACGGTCGAAATTTAATATACGTACTAATTTGTAACAATAGCAATGATATATATATTGGGGAAACGGGTGGACCTCTAAACCTCCGAATGAACAACCATAGGAGAGACTCTAAAAACCCAGAAACAGCGCCATGTGCGGTCTCGAGACATATAAACAAATGCGCACACCATTTGGATATTAAATTCAAAGTCTTCCCATTTTTTCAACTATTTTATACTGACAATGTACAATTGAGACGACAAAAAGAATCGTTGTTTATTAAAAAGTTTAAACCTGAACTTAATATATAATTCTTTTCTTGATCATATTTTATTGTTCAATAATCCCTTTATATTGATTATGTTATATTGTTATTCAATTATATTATTACTTATATCAATTGTCTCATAACCCTGATTATGGATTTAATTAACTTCAACCTAATGATATGTTTACCATGTATAAGTATGTAACTATAGTATTTTATGTTCGCTTTGAATAGCTACCGCTGAAATGTATATATTGTTGAAAGTTAAACTATTTTATTATCTCTGAAGAAGCTAATAAGCTGAAAGCATGCTAAGATAATGTGTATATATAAATTGAATATGGATTAAATAACAACTTGTTCTCTCAGAAATGAACTAAAAGTGTTTCATTTTACCAAGAATTGATGACAACCCTTGTTACTTATATATATACATATAGTCGCAATTAATATTTGATAATGAGAAAGATCACCAATTTAGGAGCTATTGATATCACAAAATATAATATTTTATAGGTTAGCTCTGTCAAATCATACCTCGTCAAAAAAACAGCGAATCTTTGCATCATAATTCATCATGACCGCAATAGTCGTAGAAATACACCCCAGAACCTTAATCGACGTATTAATCGTCAATCCAGATTGTCAGAAATGTCCGCTACTTCGACTTCAAAACAATTAATTGGTTCAGTAGTTGAACGGTTCAAATCACTTTTGGCAATTATTAAGGAAATGGATGTGAAAGTAGATCTATCTCTTCCTCCAAATACTAAACCAATCACCTTCAACAGGTTTGATTTTGTTCCTACCTACCAAATCTACCAAACCAATCCTAATCATTGGCTCTTCAAATTTAGGCTGTATACCAAAAACCCAGATTGAAAGCTATCCTAATCCCAGAATATGCCATTTTCAGTCAGTCCTCACTAAAGCTGAACCAAGTGATATACCAGATAAAGCAGTACATGTTGGTTTGATAGACAAACAGGAACAGTATTGACTGACTCTTGGAAACTTCTTTACTTGATAAAGGTCTCAAATTTATACCCATGTTAGTTTCATCTCTTGACCAAATTTCGGATTTGATTTCAACGATATCCAGATCAGAAAAGACCAGATTCAGAAATATGAAATTATTTTATTTTTTATAGCGTAATGACTTTGCTTTCAATGGCAAAACTTACTTCAGGCTACAGTTCTTATCGGATTTGAATTAAACTTGCTGTGATCATTTATATTGATGAGATCTTGGGCAAGTTCGAAATTGGCGATTTTTCGATGTACGGTTTTTGAGTTATTGCACTTGACTTAGCCAAAACGCGTCAAAATTGGCTTGTGAATGCGATAGAGACTACAGTTTTCATTGGATTTAAATGAAACTTTCTGTGATCATTAATATTGATTAGATCTCGGACAAGTTCGAAATTGGCAATTTTTCGATGAACGGTTTTTGAGTTATTGCACTTGACTTATCTAAAACGCGTCAAAATTGGCTTGTGAACGCGATAGAGACTACAGTTTTCATCAGATTTAAATGAAACTTGCTGTGATCATTTATATTGATGAGATCTTGGACAAGTTTGAAATTGGCGATTTTTCAATGAATGGTTTTTGAGTTATTGAACTTGACTAAGTCTAAAACGCCTCAAAATTCAAATTGTGTCGAAATAGACTTGTGAACACGATTAGAGATAATAGTTTTCATCTGATGGGAATGAAATTTGGTGTGATCATTGAAGTTGATATCATCTTGGTCAAGTTCGAAATTGTCATTTCGATATACTGTTTTTTAGTATTGCACTTGACTTAGTCAAAACGCGGATTGTGATTGCGATAGACAATACAGTTTTCATCTGATTTTAATGAAATTTGGTGTGAACATTTATATTGACAAGAACTTGGATTAGACCTAAATAATCTTAGAGTTTTTGCCTGTGTTAAAACAGAAAATTAATTTAAAGTGGGCGTATCTTGGTAGGCAACCACTTGTTAATCAATTTTTCAGGCCGTGTGGTTCTACAAGATGTAGAACGTGTGAGTCTATTTTGACAACCGATAGGTTCTTCAATAAGATTAATGGCAAACAATTTTAGATAAACGGATAACTTTCATAGTACTAACATAATTTATTAAATATCGTGCGAAAAATGTCCCATGCAATATGTAGGAGAGACAAAAAATTCTATGGGGGAACGAATAAACTGTCACCGATTCGATATCACCCAGCACCTTGATAAACCCATTGGTGACTTTCAACTCCACCAACATCAATCTAAGTGATATGAAGGTGACATCAATCGAGCAAGTGATCTTGGAAGAGGATATCAACCTCAAGTCGTCAAGACAAAACAAGGAGAACTTTTGGATCAATCAGCTACAAACCGTTTCTACATCCGGATTCCGCCTCTTGCTTCTACTTCAGTTCTTGCCATATATTTCATGTTATTTCAGTTTTTACCTATAAGGTGCAGAAGAGTAGGACGTAAAACTCCATTCATTTCATTTCATTTCAGTTTTTACCTCATCTTATTTTATACTTTTTTCAGAAAAAATACTTCAGGTTTTACCTAATATTTATATTATTTCAGATAGAACAATATACTTCAGTTTTTACCACATATTTTATATTATTTCTTAAAGAACATTATACATGTACTTCAGTTTTTGCCACATATTTTTTTTTATTTCAGAAAGGACAATATACTTCAGTATATGTGGATAATTCTTCAGGGATGACGGTCAAATTACAACTTGGGTCAGATTTTTCAGGAATATTGTTTGGCGTGTGAGAAAAACAGTTGTACTTGACAGATTTGAATGTGCCAAATTATTTTATGAAATCGAGACGAAAGGGACACAATGCAAAATTAGAAAAAAACAAGCCCAACACAATGTTGAATAGTGTGTATATATAGTGTTCAAAGGGGTTACATGAGAAGAATGATTTTTAAAAAAACATGCCAATTAAAGTGAACAATATTTTATTTGAGAAAATTCATTCAGTTGTGAGTTAACAGAAAAAAAAAATCAACGAACTACTATCACTTCAATTAATCAACAAGGAAAAATGTCCATTTCCAGCAACTTCAAAGATTTCCTGATAATTACGTGGTGCTATGAAAAGAGTTTGGAATTATTGAAGCCGCAGTTTCCAGTTTCATGGTTGATAGAATTCATTGAAAATATCTAATCATCGATATTTCTGGCGCCACAAGTCTGCTGGGATTTTATCAAGCCGAAAATATCCTTTTATAGGAACTAAACCCAAAGTAGAATATTAGAAACTAGAGATCTTGATAATAATCAGACTTCAAGCACGCAACTCTAATGTGATTAGTCAAAGATAAAATTATAAGATTTGGTATTTTACAGTTGAAGGCAATTCATCGATTAATTTCAAATAATGCTTAATTTGTTCAGATTGTGAGCCGTCATGAGAATTTATATTTTAAAATTATAATAGTGTATTGTGTTAGATTAGACAAATACCGACGTACTTACAATTCTTTATATACTGATAATACGTTGCAAGTCGATTGTAAGGTTGTTTCCTTTAGATTGTTATCCAATCTGAAACCGATTGAATACATTTTAATCCTTGATATAGCCTACTTAAGTGTTTTTGTAAGGTATCATGTTTTCCACCAGCTTGTTATTCATATATATCAACTGGTGAAATGTTGAAAATGTATCGTAAAATAAAAGGAACCTCCTACACAAATAGGTTTCCAGATCTTTAAATAGAATAACACAATGTTAATGGAAGGTCTGTTTTATAAATAAGGTTATAATTACAGGTACAAATTTTCTACCTTGTCATTAATAGAAAGGTTTTTCTCCTAGTCTGTATTGTAGAAAGGTAATTGAAATATGATTAAATTGTCGTCAATACAAATTGTTAACTCTAGTCTTTTTATAACGTTTCTTAAACTTATGAACAACTACATTCATTCTGGCATCAGAAAACAAACATTAGAAAGACAAATGCTCCACTGATAATATGGTTATCATCAAACGTAATTTTATGTTTTCAAATCAAAAATACGATAAACAAAAACCTGGAATTTGAATCATAGTTTAATGTAAGATGTATCTGTTACACAGTAGATGTATCTGTAACACAGCAGATGTATGTTTATCACAGTAGATGTATGTTTATCACAGTAGATGTATGTTTATCACAGTAGATGTATGTTTATCACAGTATATGTATGTTTATCACAGTAGATGTATGTTTAATACAGTATGTAACACGGTCGATGTATGTGTAACACATAGGCCCATAGATCAAAAAGTTGATTGCCCCCCCCCCCCCCAAAAGAGGAGATAGATAGATAGATAGATAGATAGATAGATAGATAGATAGATAGATAGATAGATAGATAGATAGATAGATAGATAGATACTCAATAAGGCACATACTCAATTAGCCACTCTCATTTTAGGCACACTAAAATTATGTCAACATTCATTTACGCACACTTACAGTGATTCAGGCACACCGCGAATTGGCACACATTCCTTTAGGCACACCTTTTATTAGCCACACATCTATTTAGGCACGCCTTAAATTAGGTCAACATTCATTTGCGCACACTAACAGTTAGGCATGCATTCACACATGACCAGTCACATCTCCTTTTTGCTACAGACTTAAAGGTACATTCTGTCACCTGGTAAGCACAAACTTTTTCACACGTTGCCTCGGTTTATTGTACAATCCAACGACTAGACGTGTATCACTGACAACGGGAAACCGAACAGGAAAATCCGAAATGCTTAATTGTGCTTGATTGAAGGTGTGCCTAAATCACTGTGTCTAAATGACGCTTTGCATAATTGAATGTTTGCCTAAATAGATGTGCTAAATGACAGTCTGTCGAATTCTAATGTGCCTAAATCGCTGTATCTAAATAACACTGTGCCGAAATGACATGTGCTTATCTGACCGTGAGCCTAAATGAAGTGTTCCTAAAAGTACTGTGTCTAAATGAGGTGTGCTAAAAAAAAGTGTTCCTAAATGATTGCTTACCGAATGAGGCAATTTTAAATTTAATAGTGTTTAATTCTTTAGATCGATGTATTGCAAGCTAGTTGAACTTTACAGAATATAATGTGTACAATCAATCCTAAATAGTTTACATACATGGTTGATTTGAATTCTATTGGTATTAAGTTAATGTATTAATTTTCCTTGCCCCCCCCCCCCGAACAATTACGTCTGGCTACGTGCCTGGTAACACACTAGTTGTATGTGTACACCCTTTTATATAGTCGACAATATGGTTCGTACTCGTATAATTCATTGTAGTCTGTAGTATAAATTTAACACCAGGTGTCCAAAATGAATTTTGATTGTCGGCCTTGGTCTACTACGCACCCAAGTCTTAAGTACTTTTAAGAAATAGGTCAAATATTCTTCCATTCTCTTTCAAATCTTTCCACAAACAGCTACATTTTTCTATTCAAATATAGTTTCGGGTTGTTTGACTCGCACTCTTTCTGTGTGACTGAATTTACGAGTTATTGTCTTAGATTTAGCATCCATGTTAAGATGTGTTGTATTGACAGGGGTTAGATCTTCAGATTGTATGCTTACTGTTCCGGAAACTGAAAAGCAATTCAATTTAATAATGATAAAAGGATTGGAATTTTTCTTTTTTCACCAGTAATACACGAAACGGAAAGCAGACATATTGTGTACATAATTATAGACATAGGCACAAAGGATTTCATTGTCTGTCTTCATACATGATCACACTTATCATCTCCTCACATCCATTGTATGTTAGATAGGTTGTATGATTGAAGTTGTCAAGGTATTATACTTACTGATACTGGTTCGTCTTACATTCCGATCAGGTTTTACCCCTGGAGAAACAGTAGGAGATTTTTTCTTACATGCTACACACAGGGAAATATAGAAAGCAGTAACTACAACACTTGCTATCAATGGTAACAATATAGTCGATGACATAGTCCTATAAAATAACGACAAAATAAGCAAAGTGAAATTGGTTCGTCATTCGTTATTCGTCAATAATGAATAAAGAGCCAACCGCACATATTATTTGTTATTCGTTTTTGACGAAAAACGAATAACAACACACCACTAACGTATTACGAAAAACGAATAACGAAAAAAAAAACAACAAAAGAATCTTATTCATTTTTTCACATAAAGGTTAAAGTTTATCAAGCTTAGAATAAGAGAATAACGACAAACCACTAACGAAAAACGAACAATGGAAATACACAAAGAATATTATTCCTTATTCGTTTTTACATAGAGGTTAAAGTTTATACAGCTTAAATTAGGAGAACGAAGCCTGAAAATCGACCTGTTAGGAGACTAACAGATGCAATTCCTCGATAAATGGCAAAACATAAATATACAAAATATCTAAAAACGAAGAAGGGAAAACCAATAACGAATAACGGACAAGTACTAATCTTTATTCGAAAATCTCAACACGAGACATAGTATATAATAAATACAGATGATATACACAAGAATATATTATATGAGAGCGCAGCTCTTTCGACGGCCAAGCCGTCGAGAGCGAAGCTCTCTCTTATGGTAACATGTATACATGAATATGCATCAGAAGAACTTTGCACCACTGATAGTAAAAAAAAAAAAAGAAAAAGATGGCCGCCATGGGGGCTGCCATGTTTGTTTACAGCTAGGTCGCAGTCAATCAAGGTAGTCTCGAAGTGAATATGCTGGAATTCTTAAAATAAATTACATTTCTTTACAAACACTAAAAAAGATGTTTTGTACCCTATTTAAAAACCTTATGTTTAATCTTAAATTTTCCTGAATGTTCTATGCGGGATTTCCATAAACAAGTTTATCTCAATAAGAGTTGTCTTGCCGTCGAAATTACGTTGACCGGGCGTTTTATGACGCCACATGCTATTTATGACGTGGAAATTTATCAATGAATGACTTTTGCGTATTCATTGTCATTATTATCAATAGCCCTAGTCTGTGCTCTCATTCAAGGCCATGCCTTATTCATATTAAAATTCATACAATACAATTTAAATTATCATAAATACTTTATTTACAAAATCTATCATTAATAATAAACCTTTTAAAAGTTACTTGAATGGATTCAAAATAACATTAACCAATTTACATAGTGTGTGTTAGTTAGTCTAGGCACGCATCCTTTAGCACCTGCCTTTCTCAACTAGTGCATTATGGGAGAAGTGCATTATGGGTAAGACGGAGAGAGCCGCCATGTTAGTCAAGGCTGGCATGATCGTTTGTCGACTGCTTAATTAATGACATCGTTTGTCGATTGTAATAATGTGTTCATGTTCGTCATGCCTTTATAGTGTGTAACTACCATCATTCAATTATATTTCTCAAACTTATATGGTGTTGTGTTGTCATAGCCTTCGAGAACTCTACAATTGGTGGCAGAGGTAAGCTTTTTGTAATTGGAAATTTTCGAAAGGAAATACAGCGTGTGTATATTTTTAGGCTGTAGTATTAATTTATTCATAGAACTGTTTGGTGTATTATATGATGTGTGTGACTTGAGCAGTCAACTGTGTAGTCACGTGATACTCGTTATTGTCTGACAGTAAATGGTGTGTCTATTTTCCAAACTTCAACTCTTATTTACTTTTAAAGTAATAATCATGGCATCTTCAAATAACTGTGGTCAGTTGAAAATGCCTATGTTTTATCCTTAGGACATGACATTCCAACAGTATATAGAGGATATTTATGAGGTCAAACCGTGGGGATTTGAATGGACAGCTGAGAAAAAATTACGGCATCTTGCACTAATTTTACCTGTAGGATGGTGTACTCAAACATTTAGTGATATGTCAGACACACATAAGCGCTCATATGATGCACTCAAGAATAATTTGATAGAGGAACTTGATCGTACAGATGAAAAAAGCAAACCGCAGCTTCTGAGTTTCATCACTTGAAACAAAAGACAAATGAAACAATTGATGATTATAGCCATAGACTGTCAAGAAAATGTGATCAAGCCTACCCATCTTTTTCAAAATGTAATAAACTTATTCTATGTGCACAACATTTTGTAGAAGGTTTAAATTCTGATACTATAAAAGAGAAACTTTCCTTGATCATATGTCAAAATCCTGATATGCCAGAGTTTTCTACTTTGGTTGATACAGCTAGAAGATTGTGTACCTGTTGTTAGTACAAACAAATCCACAACATCGGATCCAATTATGAGTGTACGGTGTAATTACTGTAAAACACTTGGTCATACGCTAAACCGATGCAGATTAGAAAGAACTCTGTTTCGGAACAAAAGTGATGACTGGACTAAGAATGCTAAGTGCTATGTATGTGGTAAACGTGGTCACATAAGTAAGACATGTTATCAAATGAAAAAACCTGTGCATCATGTAAATTTTAACCAGACTTGTCCAACCAAAGATGTTACTGTAGGAAAATTAACCAGCTCTGCAACTGTTGACTCTGGTGCTGCAGTTACTTGCACTACTATTCCTAATATGCAGAAGGCTTTTCCTGGTGGTTATGACATGGAATCCTGCAGTTCAGTGTTGAGTGGTCCTTCAGGTGAACAGATTCAAACTTTGGGCATTATAAACACTTTTATACAAATCGATGGACATACGGTTCCTGCACGACTTCATATAATAGATTCAGAAGAGGATATTTTCCTTATTGGTTGGGATATTATTTCAAAATTTCACAAAGTGACTATTTGTCCAGCCAGTAATAGTGTAGATTTTGGACATCTTGTTGAAAATTCTGAATGTGTTTCAGAAGTGCGAGCTATTACAACCACAGTGGTACCACCACGTTCTCAGAAAATATTATGTGTCCAGGTATCACATCCTTTACCCACTGATTCTGGATTGCTTGTTGAACGTTTAAATACATTTGAAGATAAAACTGGATTGTTTGTTGGAAGATGTGTCTCCAACTCAAAGACTCCTTTAGTGTTGCTTATGAACCCTGATACCATTAGTAGAACTGTGTATGCTTCTCAACAAGTTGCTTCAGCAACTGCCTTAACAATTAGTTCTTCTTCAGAAAAGGAATCTATTAATAGTATTGATGAGACATCTTGGAATATTGGTCCAATTGATTCTTCTTATAAATCCAAACTACTTGGTTTGTTAAATAACTATAAACCTGATGTATTTACAGGTTTAGGCTGTGCTAAGAAATATTCTTATGATTTAAAGCTAACAGCTGACGCTGATTTGTCTAAAGTACATGGTCGTCGTATAAAATCAAACCCAAGAATTAATCAGGAAATAGAACCTCAAGTTCAGTCCATGTTAGACTCAAACGTTATTGAACATAGTGATACAAATATTTTGTCACCAATAGTATTAGCTAAAAAGCGTGATGGCTCCCTTAGATTTTGTTTAGATTTTAGATCATTAAATATTCAGTTATTTGATGAAACATTTCCATTACTAACATCTAAAGAAGCCATGATGCAACTTAAGAACTCTAAGTATTTTAGTTTTCAGGGAAGGGAGGGATTGAATCTCCTAAATGTACAGGCCTAGGGTGGAACAAATATTTTATTGAGAAATTGGGATCTGGATCTGTTGGGTGTTTTTCTTCTCTTCTGATCTGAAATTAGAAAAAAATAAAATAACTCGCCCGAAGGGCGAGAAGTATAGTACCTGTTAAGTACAGATTGTTTTTAGTTTGCTATGAACAAGGTTGTCATTTAAGTTCTGATTTTTTGAATATGCCACTATCATTTTCTGTTTATAGACATGAGGAAATTTCTCTTGAAGACTCTTATAATGGGTTTGAACTATCTTACTTGCTTTATTGCTGGTTGTATTAAAGGGAACTACAAAGGTTGCTATGCCTATACTGTGGTGAATATTAAGTCCTATGGGTCTTGCTGTATTTAATGTCTCAATCCAATGGGCTTCTCTAGATTGACGGAATTTGGTAGTTTCATCTTCGGGCAAATCGATTTCTATGCGCTCAATTGGGGTTAGGGTGAGATCGTCAAGTGAATGGTCGTCCAGATTGAAATGATTAGAAACAGGCTTGTCTTTTTTTAATTTAATATCTGATCTGTGAGCATTAAAACGAGTGCGTAATTTGTTCTTTGTTTCCCCGATATATTGTTTGGGACATTTTTTACATGAAATTAAGTATATTACATTCGAGTTTTCACATGTTAGGTGCTCTTGGATCGGGTATCTTTTATTCGTTATTGATATGTGCTCTGCTTTTAATCAAATCCCATTCATTATCCAAGGACAGTCGTCCTTGAACAGGTTTTCAAACGTCTTCAGGAGTTTATCAATTTACAAGATTATGTTTTGGTTTGAAAGTAGCTCCTCTTGTATTTCAGAAAATTATGCATCTTGTTTTAGGTGGTCTAGATTTTAATCATATATTGATATATTTAGATGATTGTCTTATTCATACCTCTACATTGGAGAATCATTTAGTTATTTTAGAACAAGTATTAGATTGTTTTCGTAAAGCTGGTTTGACTTTAAAACCAGATAAGTGTCATTTCTTCATGGACTCTGTAAATTATTTAGGTTTTTAATTTTCAGAAGATGGCATTATTCCTGGTGATAAAGGTTTACAAACTATTAAGCTCCTACTACTTGGGAGGAGGTTCGTTCCTTCATAGGATTATGTGGTTATTTTATGTGTTTTATAAACAAATTAAACATTTTTAAACATGACGGTAAACAACGGTAATAGGAGTGAAGATAATTTGCTCTTAACAGATCAAAAAAGGTGCAATTAAAAATATGATGAAACTCGTCTCCCAACTCCCCTTTCTAACAAGTTGACACAACCTTTGTTTTGACATATACCATTTTCTATTGGCAATTTATGAGATCTGCATCTTAGCCGAGTAAAATTGTCTCAATTTTTCGGGTAAGTATATTAGATATTCTTCAAATTGAAAAGTAGACTTAAACAACCGATAATTGAAACATTTACTACTGCCGTTAATAGTACCAAACCAGCTTTGTATAATTTGATCTTTAAGGGGGTTGACAACCCTAAACCTATGTACAAAAAATAGACGATTTCAACCACTTCTTTTCCACCTATCTGAAATATTTAAATATCAATGGAAAGAGGGGACTTTCAGCTATCCAAAAATATAAAATTTATTTCTTTATGACATTTCAACTTTGAGAAATAGGGTATGAATGAAAGATGTATCATGTATCTCTACAAAATTACGTTGGCTTTTTGGAAAATTTTGTTTTGTTTTGAAGATATTGATAGAAATCAAAATTTTGCGAGTGCATTTACGAAAAATTGAATTTTTAAAAAACTATTCATTTTATAAAAAATATATAGAGGACATCGTAAGCTTTAGTTAAAGTAAGCGAGATATGCTTTTAGAAAAATGGCAGTTTTTTTCAACATTTTGCAAACACATGTAAACCTTACTTAATTAACGATTATGTTGTTAAAAGATTGTCTTTCATGCTGTAGAAATCTTTAAAGGGGCACAGGGCTTGATTTGTTTCGGACAATCATCCGACAGCCTCAAACACATGAAATCTTTTGTTTAGCTAATCAGACATAGTCTACAGAGCTTACCTTTGAAATTTGAGCCTTCAAATCCATGGGTATACATATTTATCCGTGTTTGAAAATCATAATGTCTTAAGATATTATGAACGTCCCGCCATATTGGAAAATCAAAGAGTTATAAATATACTACTGCGCAGGCCCACACTGATAAAACAAAAAGAAAGTACATGTAATAACAATTGTAGATTTTCAACAGGACACACAATTTTCAGACTGACTGAAGACCAGCCGCGTACAGCACGGAAAAAAAATAAAAAGTGAAATTTTTGAGGTATATTTCAAGGTATTTTGCGATTTTCATAGAGCTTGAGTCTTTCTGAGGACTGTTTAAATATAACAAAGGCCCAAAACGACCCCTACAAATCAAGATTGTGCCCCTTTAAGCACCTTTTAGGCATCGATATGAACCGATAACCACACAATTGGAGTGCTAAAACAATGGTTTAGCACATGTTGAAACATCCCTACCCACCAATCATAAAATTTCTCTGTTTACATGTGACGTAAAGATTTATGGGAAATCACGTGACTTCTGGATTCCCCCAATGCAAATCTGATCGACAAACGCTATGTCATTGGACGAACGTAGAAAAGGTTTATTTAGCTGATGACGTAGTACTCAAAAATGTCAACTGACAACGTAATTTGTACGTCTACATAGAGGATTACACCATTTTGTTCTATAAATAGATTATCTTTACGGACCGATATCTGACAAACTACTGAAGCGATTGATTCAAAATTTTTACTAGATGAGTTTCTTTTAATGCCAAATAGAATGGATATCAACTTAAACGTTTCTTGATTGAAATACACCTCGAACGATAAGGTTGTCAACCCCCTTAAGTCGAATAAATAGAGTTTCTTTCAACCATGTCTTATTAATACCAGCGGCTCCCGTGTCCCATATGTAGTTTAAACCAACATCATACAAAATGTTCTTAATACAATTGATCCATTGTACCTCATGGTTATATTTTGACTGATTTAACAGAATTTTATAGAAGATCGATGAGAGCTTATATACAGGACAGCTTATTAATTTAAAGGGATAATAGGCGTTAGAACGAACATAAAATTTTAAGTTCACTCAAATTTGGACAATAACAGTATATATCCATCAGTGGACTTACCTATACATCAAAATCCCTCTAAAATCCGATAAATCCCCAAAATAAAGTAGTTAATCATAAAACGCTTGAGCCATCCGTCAAGCGATTTTCAAATCGTGTAAATATAAAGGGAGGTAACTCTAACATGTGAGTTTTCACGCGTCCTTGACCCCTACTGTTGAATTCCACAATGATGTTTTAGCGTTGATTTACCAGACGCTTTTATTCTCAAACTGAATGGAATCGTCGCTGGCTCACTTTTTTTTAAAATTCCGAATATATTTTTAATGTGGCTTTTTAAAATTTGGTAAAGTGTGGGATGCATACTTATTTTACTAATAGTCAATATGAAACACAAATATAAGCCATAGGACGAGTGTATTCTAACGCCTATTATCCCTTTAAACCAGAAATAGACCATTCTGCTTTTGATTGTCACAGTGATCCTAACTCACAGCACTAGGCGTTGAGGATTTAACATTTAATAGTATCTTATAATGCGTTAATTGCAGGCGTTCTAAGTTAGTAATATCACTGTCTCCCCATATTTCACATCAATACAATACAATAGGAACAACCAGATTATTAAACAAACTTAATTACGTTTCTATGTCAAGATGAAGCTTCCTGCTTTTCTGGAGAAGTGAAAACATGGCTGCTGATGCCTTATTATAACGGGAACATTTTGTTTTTGTAAACAGGCTGTTGTAATTAAACTTGATTCCTAGGTATACATAGTCATCTACAACTTCTATAATATCACTGTTATATTTAATAACCGGCTTGTTACGAATCTTGCTATTAGAAAATACAATAGTTTTTGTTTTCGAGATGTTTATGGTTAGATCCCATTGTGCAAATTATGCAGACATACCATTTACAGCATTTTGTAGTTCTATTTCTGATTCTGCTAGCAATATTGTATCGTCTGCGTACAATAAGACAAATTACTTAAGATAACAGGCCACAATTTCAATGTCCGATTCATAGACATTCAAGCCAGAGTAGTAACCTGTCAAGAAATGATTAAGATCTTTGTGATAAATTGAAAATAACAATGGAGACAAGTTTTCACCCTGCCGAACACCTATCGAACATTCAAAAGGTTTTGATTAACAATTTCCCAAACGGACACTAGACTTGGCATGCTTATATATGTTAAATATCAAGCTGTCCCTTTAATGCCAGATTCTAGGACTTTTTACCAGAGTTTAAGTCGTGGAATACTATCAAATGCTTGCTTATAGTCTATAAAACAAGCAAACAAACGTTTCTTATTCTTTGAATAGATCTATAAGACATTTCAATGTAAAAGTATGATCTATCGAGAAATGTTTTCTAAAACCAGTTTGTTCTGGACCTAGGACCAATTCAGACTCAACAAAAGTTGTTAATCTTGCGTTGAGGACAGAGTATAAATAATTTACATAAACAACTAATAATTGTAATGCCTCGGTAGTAATATGCATCGGATTTACTTATTCTTGTATATTGTACTTGTCTGTACGGGAAAATATCTAGGTAATTCCCATTTATTACACGGGTGTTATCTCTTCGTCACAATAAATAGGGAACACAACAGTCAAACTCTTCCTTTTTTCCCAAAAGTTTTATTTATCTATTATACCACTTCATATAGTCACATTTGTACGTGGTACAAAAGTACTAAATTTTTTCGTCAGTTAAACCTCATCTGATCATCTTGTACATCAACAAGATTGCTGATCGGAATGACCTCATATGCTCGCAAATCCACCCTAATTTTCAAAATTTACCCAACCACCCAGACAAGCCACCCTCCCTCATACAGCAAACTATTTGCACTGCCCGGACCCACCCCTAAAAACCGCAGAGAGTGTGCGCCATCTCAAAACATACTATATGGTCTTTTTATCCCCCCCCCCCCTAAACACACACACCAACAAATTTTTCCAGAGTTTCCTGAGGCCCTGATTAATTGTCATTCTTTTTTTAGTTGTTTCCATATTTTACTGTTGTGTTCTGTCTTTTCTCACAGAAAAGCTTCTGTTAAACTTGTAACAGTCCAATTTCAGGCGCCGTTCTCCCAATTCTAAGCTGGATAAACGTGAATCCAATTAAAAATCCTGTCCAAAGAATGGCAAAATCCGGAAAAATTAGTTTTTCTTTATTCGTTTTCAGTTTTTTTTTTCATTCGAATAACCTGTGCAGTTGGTTCGTTATTCGTTATATTCATTATAAGGAATAACGAATAACAAACTAACTTCACACTGCCGACAAAATTTTTAAAAAATATAACATTATAATGGATTAATTTTGAGATGATATACGTTTTTGTCAACAGCACATTTTAAAACATCTATTTTTTTTTTTTTTTTTTGGACAAGGAATTTTATTACTACTAGTACCTGTAAATATGTAATTTGGCGAAAAAAGTCTAATTAAATAAGTTTGACGTCAAAACACTATGATTTGTTATGTATTATTTGCAGCAAGCATGGTGTTTTGATGCTATGGGCATTATAGTTACATCATATTTTAAAGTTAATAATAAGGCTAATCACTATATTAAAGTCCATTTTTAAATTAAGAAACGAAGTAATTACCGTGACATTTCAAGAGGTTTAGCCATATTGCCTTCTAAAAAGAAAATAGCAAAAATACATTGCAAATTTAATTCTACGAAAATGTAAAAAAAATTAAAGGAAACAGAAGAATTAAGGTAATTTAGGCAGTTCGCAGTCGAAATTTGAGCCTTCAAATCCATGTATATACAAAAGTGAAATTTCTAGTTTGAAGTACATGCATATTGCAGTTCTAGTAGAGTTTTCAAGGCTATTTACATGGCGCTACTCTTTAGACAGTTAAAAGGTCTCCTTTTAAATAAAATAAAAATAGCTCTTCGTAATAAAGAAAATATGTCAAGTTTATCAAATAATACATAAAGATCTTACCTACAAGGCTAGCCAGCATAAAATATAAAACACACCACATTATTGATGTTGAATTTCCTTTTTTTATTTAAATGAAAAATCACGCCAATTTTGTTATGTATTTTTTTGGATTGAATATTCCCATATCACTACATATTATAAAAACATGGCGGTAGTAATTAGTTTTAACTCTGTTCACAATATGTCGTTGTAATCGGTAGATTGAAGTGGAATAATAGTTGTATATAGTTAATCTGTTGTTAAATTATCGACACTGTCAAAAACTATTATTGGAGCTACAATATTGTCCGGTGTAATAAATGTTTCTCCTTTGTCATTCAGAATTACACATTTTTGACTATATACAACATATATAGTCAACAATGACATATATAAAAGTCCTATTTCAAATATCATTCTATTTTTTTCCTGTTTCAACCATAGCTTGTTAAAGTCTAGCCTAGAAGGATATCTGTATTAAAGGCCTGTGTCGACATTCGCGTTTTCAGGAGCGTTTTCAAGCCGCGTAATACGCGTCGAGAAACTCCAAAGAGTATTTCAATAGTGACTTGTCCACATAGGCGTAATCGAAAAACGCCACGCTTTGCCGGCGCGGCGTAAAACGCCCATAACCTCCGAAGGGGTTTTGAGCGTTTCATGCCTGGCGTGATTCAATAGCTGCAAGTGAATAAAATTGCACTCAAAATGTCACGTGAACATATTTAGCAGCAATTACGCCCCAGATTACGCCTCTGAGTACGCTAATGTGGACATAGTACAACGCAGCGTATTACGCAGAGTCATTTTAGGCGTTTTCCGACGCGTATTACGTGGCGTGAAAACGCTCCTGAAAACGCGAATGTATTACTATAGCAATAAGATCGTCGATAAGTTCTAGTTAACTTGACATAAATGCCCCTGAACCCTTGAACCTTGTCAGTGATGCAGGTCGGAGGGTCTGACATTGAAAAAGCGTCTTGTCGTTCGGATGGGACAATAAACCGAGGCACCGGGTGCTACAGGTTGTACACGTTAAAGGTTCCTCGACAGTTGGAAATCGAAAAAGAGCAGGCTAATGCCGCTGTCCTGTTAAAATTTCCCTCATTAGGCCTACACACTGTATGGCGTTAGCCCATAAGGTGCAGAAAAGTAGGACCTGAAACTCATTCAATTCATTTGAACCCTTGTACTGTTTTCTGGTGTTCTTTAAACTTGGACAGAATAGGTGCAATAAGTTTAACACAGAGAAAGGGACATTATTATAGGAAGTTGAAGTGTGTATTGGGATAGGTCGACAAGTTGCCTCCAAATATATACTGCGTATCTGATTACGCAGTTTTTCAGGAGTCAATTTGTCGGTCTAGTATTTTGAATTGTTAGTAACAATTAGTATTCCCTGTATTCATTCGAAACAATCGCATCGTTCTTCCATTATCTAGGTCAGACGCGCTCATGTTTGTATAGTAAAAATAGTATGACCAAGAAATCTCTTGCCCCTCCAGATACACTACTTGTCCCTCTGAACACTGAAATCTGACCGTTTCCCTGTGTTAATTATGTGAAGTAAGTAACTAGGAAATTATCTCTATGTTTATTTGTACAGTAAGTAACGAGGAAGTTTTTCTTTTTGTTTTGTTTGTAGGCAACACGTAGATAATTATCTCTATGTATATTGTGTATAATATGTAACAAGGAGTAAACTCTGTGCTAATTGTGTTTAGTAATTATCAAGGAGGTTATCTCTGTGTATATTGTGTATAGTAAGTAACAAGGAGGTTATCTCTGTGTATATTGTGTATAGTAAGTAACAAGGAGGTTATCTCTGTGTTAATTATGTAAAGTAAGTAACAAGAAAATTATTTCTGTGTTAATTATGTAAAGTAAGTAACAAGGAAATTATTTCTGTGTTTTTTTGTAAAAAGTAAGTTACTAGGAATTTATTTCTGTTTGTATTGTTTGTAGGAAACACGTAGATAGTTATCTCGGTGTATATTGTGTATAGTAAATAACAAGAAAGTTATCTGTGTTTATTGTGTATAGTAAATAACAAGAAAGTTATCTCTGTGTGTTTATTGTGTTTAGTAAATAACAAGAAAGTTATCTCTGGGTTTATTGTGTATAGTAAATAACAAGAAAGTTATCTCTGTGTTTTTGTGTATAGTTAGTAATAAGGAAATTATATCTATGTTTATTGTATAAAGTAAGTAAGTAGGGAAGGAAATGAATGGAGTTTTACGTCCTACTCTCCTGCACCTTATGAGAAGTAACTAGGAAAGTATATCTATGTTTATGGTATAAAGTAAGTTACTAGGAAAGGAAATCAATGGAGTTTTACGTCCTGCTAGGAAAGGACCTCTATGTGTGTTATGTATAGTAAGAAAGTAGGAAAATTAAAATAGTTGGAAAACCAGTTTATTCTAATTATTCCAAAGTGCAGCGTTCCAATTCTTTAAATTATAGGCTATATACACAATTGTCAGCATTTATATAAGATTTTGTCTAATAAATTCGAATTAACGAATGAAAACTGTTCATAATGGTTCCAAATAATTGAAGACTGTATATTTATAAACTGATAACCCTTAATGGTTAACATTGAACTTTAGTAAGAAAACACTTTGTTTACTATTCAGTAATGATAGCAATTCTTTTCAGGAAGTGTACAAAAAGTGAGGGAAATAACTCAAAATAATTTGTTTTCAGACCACAACTTGTGTGCTATATCTAAGCGTCTAGTTTCACTTTTGAACATCCTCCCCCGGGATGCAGAGTCAACAGAAATTATCTACATCAACAGAGTCCAGTAAGTGTAAACGTTGAACAGTCTCCTTAATGTTCCATTTGTTGTCTTCAGAGTAGCTGATCGAATGTGTCCATCACGTCCGATGCGGACTTCTTGAATTCGAGCCTTTATCCGTTGTCCTCTAGATACTCAATCCTCGCTGATGAGAACTAAGTCACCCACATTAACCTTATGTCTTTGATTTGACCACTTCTTCAGATTATTTGAAGATTTTAGATACCGGTACTCAGAAGACCAACGTTCCAAAAGTACTAACATACGTAAGCGATCGGCTATTGCTTTTGCACTCAACTTCAGCTAAAATAGTCATAAATCTTTCCGAATCTAAAAGTAAAAGAGTATTTCCAAGAGTTTTCTTAAGAAAAGTTTTCAAACTTTTCACCATTCGTTCGTAACAACCACCCTACCACGGTGTACGTTCAACAATAATTTGCATTGAATTTTTCGATTACTAAGTTCAACTTGAGTTTCTGGATGTTCAATAACTCTCCAACACTTTTGAAGTTCCTTACTGGCACACTTAAATGTTTTTGCATAATGTCAAATGTGGGTTAATGTACTTGTGTATTTTTAGTATTTTTAGACGAATTGTATATTGAGATATTATGTATTTTCGATTTTTTTTTCCAATGTTTTTCCCCATGGGCTGAATGTGAGACAGGACCATGTCCTTGTGTATTGGGCCTAATTCTGACCCATGTAAAATAAAGAGTTTGTTATTATTATTATTATTATTATTATTATTATTATTATTATTATTATTATTATTATTATTATTATTAGTAGTAGTAGTAGTAGTAGTAGTAGTAGTATTATTATTATTAGATTATATGACACATTCCACGACGTAACATTCTACGTAAAGCTAGCAGAAACTTCTCAGAAGTCATATCTTTTACTAACTCAAAGTGTACTGCACGGGTTAAATGTAAACATATAAACAGTCAAATATAAACTTTATCAAAGTCTTTGAGATGAACTGGTCCTGCAAAATCGAATCCAACGTTTGGTGAACGGAGCAGATTGCTTAATTCTATCCTCAGGCAAAGGTGCCATTATTTGTGTAAATGTTTTGGTATAATAATGACGACAAAAAAGACAACTTTTGATGACTTGCTTAACAACAGATCTTCCTTTACAAATCCAGAATCTTTGACGAATAATTAACAAGGTGTGTTCAATACCAGCATGTAATTGTTGTTTGTGAACTTCATATACAAGCAATTTGACAATAAAATGAGATGACAGGAGTATTATTGGGTGTTTTTCTTCTTCAGGTTAAGCAGATTATGGATTCGTCCTCACAACCTAAGAAGTCCCGAATCAGGATCAATATATGGATTTAAACTTGCTAATCAACTTGTACTCAAATTTTCTTTATTTACGAGAACTAGTAATTCTTTTTCAAAATTTGATTCTTGCATTTTCAATATTAAATATGTTTCAGCAAATTCAATCTCAGATGCATCCAAAACTCCAATATGTCTGTCTTCTTTCTTTGATCTAAAATTAAAGACGAATCTATTCACCCATGCTAACGCATTAACAAGTTTTTGATATTTACTACATCTTTCATAGTCAATTAAGTTTTGAATATCTTGAATTACAGACACAGTTTGTGCTTTTACTCTTTTATCAACAATAACTGATTCATCCAATTTCTTGATCTTAATCGAGCTGGCTAATTGTCCAAGAAGATGTGATGCTTATATTCCTCTTGATGGTAGATCACTTGGATTATCTTTTCCTGGACAGTAACGAAAAGTGCTTGGATTAAACAAACATTGGATCTCTTGAACTATGTTTGCAACAAATGGTTTCCATTGACTTGACATAATTACAAAGTCTAGCAGTTATCATAGCTGCCATCAACTCAAGTCTAGGTAGCGTAATCTTCTTAACACGTGTAAATCTAGTTTTAGACATAACTAAGCAACAGATGACTTCACCATTTTCGCCAACACTTCGGACGTAAACTGCAGATTAGTACGCGAGTTCAGAGGCATCACCAAAACCGTGGATTTCAAAAATTTAAGCTTAGACTCGGGTATTTCGAATAAACATTTTGGTATTTCAAGTTGTTGTAAGGCAGCTAACTCCTTAAACCACTGCACCCATTTGGTGTGTAGATCATCAGGAATCTTATCATCCCAGAATATACCTTTCAACCATAATGCTTGAAACAGTATTTTAGATCTGATAGGAAATGGACTGATTAACCCAAGTGGATCAAATATTGTTGATACTTTGGACGGCACAGATCTTTTAGTTTGAGGAAATTCATGTTCGGCTTCATCAAATTGTACTTCAGTTGAATCTTGATCTTCGACATCAAGATCTACGTGTCCAATAGGAGCTCTATCATCTTCAGGTATAGCTGCTAATACTTTGGTTGAATTACTTGACCATTTGGTTAGATTAAAACTGCCTTTTTCCATAAGTTGCTTGAAATTCTCTGAAGATGAATTGCCTATCTACATCTTTAGAACCAGTAGCCATGTCATCAACATATGTATTTTGTAGTATTTCCAATGCTGCTTGTGGAAATTGATGTTGAAAACGCCTTGCATGCTCTTGAATGGTACAAATAGCTTAAATGAGACTGGCCACAATTCCAAAAGTAACTCTTGTCATTATTGTCTTATTGTCTGTTTCTAAATTTATCCACAAATATCTATGGGCATCTTTATCTTCATCTTTAAATTTGATTTGTAGAAACATCTTCTGAATGTCTGCTACCAATGCTATAGGATTTTCCGTAAATCTTGACAAATTACCAACAAAGTCTTGTTGAACTGGTGGTCCTGTTTTATTGATGGTATTTCAAGATACACCATTTTATCTTTCGACGAACCAACAAATACAATTCGCACTTTAGTAGATGCATTATCTTCTCGAAAAATAGCTTGGTGAGGGAGTTTAAATATAGGTCTGTCTACAAATTCTTGCTTAGGTATCACCTCTTCAGCAAACCCATTTTCAACGTATTTATTTATAGCTTCATTATATATATCAGCTTTCTCAGGATCATGTCTTCTTAGTCTTCTCTCCAAATTTAACAATTTCCTTTCAGCTATATCATAATTATTTTCAATAACCAAACCTTTCTTCCAAGGAATTGAAGCTGAATATCTTCAATCTTCAAACAATAATGAATCCTTAAAATTATGTAACACGTCATTGTTACTAATATCAATCTTCTCTTCAGCCTTAATGCCAATAGATTCAAATGCCAGAACCTCTGAAGCGATTCGTTTAATTTATCTTCAGCTGAAACTTGAATGTTCATGGAAATTGAAGGTGTATTTTTATGTTGATCATAAGAGGGACCACATAAAATCCACCCCAACTTTGTGGAACTGCAACAGATTCATTCGGTTTACCTTTAACTACGTCTGACGTTGCAAATAGGAAGTAAAAATCCATACCAATTAAAATGTTTCACATTTCACTTCACATTCTGGTCTTGAATATTTCTCAGCAAAGTTGATATCTTGTGGCTAAACTCTTGTGGTTTAATATTGATACCAACAATAGGTTGACATATAACATTCGTGGTTAATGCATTCATTTCAAATTGCACAGTTGCATTATTAACAAAGAAAAAAGGTGACAAAGAAAATGCTATTCGTTTTCTCTGATGTTGTCTACTGGATTTGCCTTAAAATCCTGATACAGCCATGTTGGCAGTTTCACCATTTAATCCAAGCTCATCTGTGATTCTTTGACAAGTAAAGGAACTTTGAGACCCATTGTCTAAAAAGCAGTTAACTTTTTTGGTCAATAAATTTGTACCAGTTAAAATAGCAGGGATATTCTGTAAAATAACTTCCTTTGAATTGTTATTCTTAAAATGAGTAAAGGCGACTCCACTTTTAATTGGCTTTTCTTCAGATGATCTTTCACCATGTTTTAAGGAGTTTTCTGCATGTAACAAGAAATGATATCTAAAATCACAGTACTTGCATAATGTACCCTCACAGTCTATAGAAGTATGACCTTTCTCAAGGCATAAGGAACAAAGTTCTTTGGATACCGCTTCTTTAACACGATTCTTTATGGTTTTCTGCAGAAATTCAATGTATGATTTTATGCTATGGCCAGGTTTATTACAAACAGGACACTTTAGCTCTTTGATTGATGCTGCCATAGAAGAAGAAGTAGATCTTGAATTAGTTGAATAATTTGACTTAGTTGATTTGTATGTTGATTGTAGTGTGGATTAGTTCTATAAATCTTTACTTGAGGTAGCATTATGTGACATCTCAATTTCCCACTTTTCTACAGTTTTCTTGGGTAACTTGTCAACTATAAGAGGCACCATAACAGGCTCTAAAATTTCAGTCTTAAATCTAATTGATTGACCTAACATGACCTGTAAACTTGTCAAAAGAACTTGTGCTGGATCTTCAGTAGTTGAGTAAATTAAAGCTTTTTAGTCTTTTATTTCCAAATCTGTCCATCAAAGTGTCCAACACAGGCTTAATATTTTCTTGTACAACTGAAAAACCTTTAACAGTTTCAGCTGCTTTTCCTTTTAATGACCTCATAATATATATATAACTTTTGGACATCTGCCAAGGATTGGTTTTTAACAATAGAAACTTCAATGGATTGGTAATATGGTTGCCATTGCAAAACATTTCCATTAAAAGTTGGCAAATCTATTTTTGGTACCTGTGGCAAATTTGTTGAGGAATGTCTTTGATTTCCTGTTTGATGTTGATAGGCCTACATTGTGGTGCGGAGAAGTATTTCCTTCTTCAGTAACAGTAGACCTCTCTATGTATTCAGTCATTATTGACAAAAAGTGAACAATTTTCATTTCTTATTCAGAATGTTGTTTACAATCTTCATCCATACCTTCTTCACTTTCCATTAATTACACAAAACTCTGTATTTCATTCAATTCTAATAGTTTATTTTCCACAGTCGTTTTAGAAAAACCTCCCTCTAATTAAGTTTATTTCATTCTTCATTTCATTTTCAGCCATTTTTATCATATCTGTCAATGACCTTCTCTCAAATCTTCGCTTTCTTTTCAAAGCATCCATTTTTCTTCATTTTTTTACTTCACAAAACATTCTACTTTCACTTTCAAAACTTCAACCTTTTTATGTTATTTATCCGTCTCGTCGGACAAATGTTCTTAATGGTTCTAAATAATTGAGGACTGATAACCCTTAATGGTTAACAGTAAACTTCAGTTAGGGACTTTATATAATAAGAAAAAACTTTGTTTACTATTCAGTAATGACAGCAATTCCCTTCAGCAAGTGTACAACAAGTAAGGGAAATAACTCAAAATAATTTGTTTTCAGACCACAACTTGTGTGCTATATCTAATAGAGTCTTCACTTGCGAACAAAACGTGCTACAAAATACTAAAACCATGATTGACAGGGGTAAGACAGATGAGTGAGGTTGGGTGGCCTTCGTGATGCTTGTTAATATTAATAACAATAGCCATTGCACGTTAAATATTGCAGTGTTTTGGTAAATAAGCCAGTCGTGTTAGTATCATCAAACTTAGATATGTATGCCTGCAATAACATAAATTGTTCTACAATAGTGATAACAAAAACGCTATTGACAGAAACTTTTACTGTAGCTTACTTTCTAGTTGAATAGCCCAGTGTGCAAAAGCCCTATTGTTGAGAAATTCCTATAGTCTACTCCTCAGTCTGACACCTAATGTTCCTACTCCTAAATCTAATCACTGGATGGCATGTGTTAAACCTTTGTTTCAAACTCTATTATCTCAAACTTAAATGCCCCTTCTATACCTGTACTACATCTGTCTATATTAGTTGTCTATCCCTATTCAAGAATGTACATCTTACAACTAATGCAGACCACTAATATTCAATACAGCAATGTTACAATGGATGGGAAGATTAAGATTTTTTACCCAGCATAGAGCCAATTTTACCTCAGACAGATTTTAGGTCATTTAATGAGTTGCAGAACTCCTGCCAGTGCTTTGTTCGTGATTCACGTAACATAGCAGCTGTAGTAGACTTGACCCTCGAATAATCTGCCCTGGTATTACGGTTCGGCTTCCTCTGGTGTCGACGTAGAGCTTTCTTTCTTGCGCCTACGACGGCCTGGAGGTCGTCGGACTACCACTACATAGGTGACTTACGTACAATGTCATTCTGAGTGGGAATGGCGTCCATAGCATTATTAGTGATAACCTGTGTTAACTTCCCAGAGAAGCAATTGACGTCCTCGTCCCTGGCGGCTGGATCAAGCCTAGAACGTGTCACATGATGCCTGTAAAAGTCCCAGTTTGCTTTATCCAGTCTCCATCTGTCTTGACATTTGCCTTCAATCTCACGATATTGCAAGATAGCGTAGTTTCTATAATAACGTGATCACTTCCTAGGGTCTCAATGGCTGATTCCCATTTACAGTCCTTAGCTACACGACTGCTAACTAAAGTGAGATCGAGATGCGAACCGATTAGAGCTTGGGTACCAATATAAATAATACTACCATCATATAAAGAAACCTACCATCTGTCTACCATTTTAGTGTCAGTTGTTGGCGATCCCCACAATTTTTCGGGTCGGGGTTTCTGATCGGCGATATTCACTGAGCCTGTAAGATCAGGTCGATAAATGTTAAGGATAGAAAAAACCTTTGACCTTTGGTAAAGGATACCACCCATGCCTCCAGATGAGGGATAGTTTTCAGATGACCTCCATAGTAATGTTATATCATTTTTGACGAAGATGGCCATAACTCCACAACTTCGATGAGAGCATTAGGTCTGTTCCGTCTGATGATGGGAGCCACTGATGATGGAATCTCTATTCTGTGAACCAATCTTTGACTCTTGTTGAAAGACGGCATCACACTGCTTCTTTTATAGTATTTTATCCAGTTCAGGCTTGCGTGAGCAAGCAGTTAAACCATTACCTTTATAAACCTTAAAATGAATAAAAAAGATAAGTGAGTAATGAGAAATAATATTGTAACCAGGGTTTTGGCTTCGTAAAAACCTCTATGTCCATCTCCGTCTAAAGTGGGTAGTGGTTGAGCTAGCGAAGTGCTGCTAGAACTCTCAATGGCAGGTCTTGACCTGGGATGTTTTATGGTTCCCCTTGACTAACGAAGTTGGTCACTCCTCGTCGGTTTTCAGAGAATCTTCCTTTTTTCAGAGCTATCCTTAGTTGGTGCTAGATTAGGTACATGTTCTAATCTAAGCATACTGACTTAACGCCGCTATTACAACCTTGGCGTTGACTTTTCCAGTGTGTTTGCTGGATTTAATTGCCACCGAAACTAGCCTGCAACAGAAATTAATAAATCTAACAGTGTCTCTGAATTTCTGGATGAAATTCGGAATTTGGGCCGAGGCGGGCTTGGGATATTCGACCACTTGCTTGGAACAGTGGGCCCATGTTGGTCGAGACATGCAGGCGCGCCTCCTGGGACAATGTCTTCTAATTATGTTGTATGTGTATCTCAGCACAGGGACAGGAAAGACGAACACTGTGCGAAATAGCTAAAGTGGTTATCACTCCGACAATTCACGCATCTGACCTCTTTGATTTGCAGAGGTTGGTGCTGTGCCCCTCACCACACTTTTCGCAGCAAACCTTGCTGTTTTAGATTAAAGAAAATTAAAAAGGAAAAACGACAAAGTTCGGATAAGACAGCTTAAATTACTGCGCCAATTAATTATCGGACGCCCAAAAGGTAAGGTAACAGAAAAGTAATAAGGAACGAACTCACAGTAATAAGGTTTCAGGAGTTAATTGAGTAAAACTTGAATGATACTTGACAGTAATTCGCTAAACCAGAGCTGCTAATTAGGTCGGGGTGGGGGGTCGGCCACCAGCCTATACGGTCCTATAGTGGCTTGTTGCAACATTCTACGGTGCAGACCAAAACTTAGAACTGCCACGGGAAAACTACTGCAGATGTGAAATTCGGAATGTAGGTAGCCAACTATCTGAAGTTAATCTCTGCAAAATTTCAGGTCCATACCTTGAAAACTCTGGCAGTTACAGCGCTTTCGGTGTCAAGCTTTTTCCCAAACCAAAATATCAGCGATTTTCAACTTGAAAATTTGGGTAAAACTTCAAAGTCGTTTTTCTTGAAAGTTTGAAAAAAAAATCGAAAATGGGTTTCTGACTGATAAAGACATAGAAATGGATAAGCTTTCATTTCATGCCAATATTTTATCGATAGGATCAAAACTCGCCGAGTTATGGTTATTTTGTTCGGGGTGGGGGGTCGTCCACCAGGCTGTACGGTCCTATAGTGGCTTGTTGCACATTCTACGGTGTAGACCAAAACGTAGAACTGCTACCACAGGAAAACTACTGCAGATGTAAAATTGAAATTCGGAATGCAGGTAGCCAACTATCTGAAGTTAATCTCTGCACAATTTCACGTCCACACTTTGAAAACCATGGCAGTTACAACGCTGTCGGTGTCAAGCTTTTTTCCAAACCAAAATATCAGCGATTTTCAACTTGAAAATTTTGGTATAACTTCAAAGTCGTTTTTCTAGAAAGTTTGAAAAAAAAAATGGGTTTCTGACTGAAAAAGACGAAATGCATAAGCTTTCATTTCATGCAAATATTTTATCGATAGGATCAAAACTCGCCGAGTTATCGTCATTTTTGTTCGGGGTGGGGGATCGGCCACCAGCCTATACGGTCCTATAGTGTCTTGTTGCACATTCTACGGTGCAGAACAAAACTTAGAACTGCTGCTATGGGAAAACTACTGCAGATGTAAAGTTGAAATTCGGAATGCAGGTAGCCAACTATCTGAAGTTAATCTCTGCAAAAAATCTCTGGCAGTAACAGCGCTTTCGGTGTCAAGCTTTTTCTCAAATAAAAAAATTTGCGATTTTCAACTTGAAAATTTGGGTAAAACTTTAATGTCGTTTTTCTCGAAAGTTTGAAATAAAAAAAATGGGTTTCTGACTGAAAAAGAAAATGGAAATGGATAAGCTTTCATTAGATGCAAATATTTTATCGAAATGGTTCATAACTCGCCGAGTTATGGTAATTTTGTTCGGGGTGGGGGTCACGTGCCCACGTGCATGCATAGCAATATTTCATACCAAACCCTTTTGTTCTCATGAGTGGTAGCGAATCTACTACGAAACAGACTATTGAGAAAACTTAATGTTTAAGTGAAATTGTTCATTATCTAATCATCTATAAAGCTCCGTGGATGTGCACGTAGAGCACTCTTGAATAATATCCTGGATTTATTTCATATTTCATATAATTATAAATATATAATATATATATATATATATATATTTGGAATAGTGTCTGATTAAATTGGAAAATAGGGTTTCTATTACACAACAGATAAATATTTAAGGACATTTAATTGAATGTATTCAAGGTTTATAACAATCCTTTTCTTCTTAATTTAATTGTATTTGGTGCATACGGGTCATCATCTCAACTGTCATATTTCTGACCATATGTTTTTTTGAGAGAAAAAGAGAGACCGTAACAACATGGTTCATTGTCATTTAGACATTTTTTAAAAACATCTCGTTACGACACAGTACTATAGGCACACTTTCCTTAAAGGGGCCCAGGCTTGATTTTGAGGGGTCGTTTTGGGCCTTTGTTACATTAAACCAGTTCTCAGAAATACTCAAGCTCTAAGAAAATCGCAAAATACCTTGAAATATACTTCAAACAAAAAAATTCCATTTTTCATTTTTTTTTTCGTGCTGTACGCGGCTGGTCCCCAGTCAGTCTGAAAATTGTGTGTCCTGTTGACAAAGTCTACAATTGAAAATGCGTTGTAGTCTATTTATATAGATGACCGCTATTGCATGACGGGAAGGATAACTCTTTGATTATCAAGACGAATCGCTTTCCAATATGGCGGGACGTTCGTAATATCTTAAGACATTGTGATTTTTCAAACACGGATAATTATGGACCAGTTGAACATCAAAGGTAAGCTCTGTAGACTATTTCTGATTAGCTAAGCAAAAGATTTCATGTGTTTGAGGCTGTCGGATGATTGTCCGAAACAAATCAAGCCTGGGCCCCTTTTTTAAGCACACTGCCAGATAGACACATGTCATATACGCACAGAGTATGAAATGAAAGTGTTAGGTATAAAGTTGCACTAAATCCACCCAAATGAACCCGGGTAGAGGGCAAATATAATTTTAGATACGAAGGTTGGGGAGGAGAGAGAAATGACTTCGCTTACAATTGTCCGGGAATAAAGGTTATAACATTGTACTTATGACAAAATTACGAAAGCATAAGGTACAGGAGGAAAAAGTTATATTTGAATAAACAAATGTGTTTTAATAATTAAATGTTCATTGTCCTTCAAAATGATTAGGTGACAGAGTGACTTTAAAGTCTGTATATAGCAAAAGTGACTTGTGCCACAAGGCCAGCTGTGCCTTAATGAAGGTGTGACTAAATGAGTTTATGCCTAATTATAGCCTAAATGAATGTGTTGCATAATGAAGGTGTTCCTAAATCACTGTGCCTATAAATGATAGTGTGCCAAATTTTAGAGTGACCAAAAATATTGTGACTACATGTATTTGAAAATTATTTCAAAGTCAAAAAACTGTTATCATTCATATACCTTTATTTCATAATTAATCGAATTTTGGGAGATAACTCAAAAGAATTAAGACAAAAATTATTATTTATTAAAATAATTTGATTGTGATAGAGAATCTTATATTATTTACCAGCTTCAAAGGTTAAAAAACCAATGAAATTTACAAATATGGCCTTATGAGACAATTACATATTTAGGCTACCCGGTACATGTAATTATTTTATTTCATTTTTTGGGGGGGCAAAAGATATTTTTGCCCCCCAACAAAAATTTTTGGGGGGGCATTTGCCCCCCCCCCCCTGCCCCCCCTGTTCCCGCGCCTATGACCTTCCATAACTTTTTCCAGAAATCTCGTTGAAAGCTTTCCTGTATGTCACATGAAAGCCTGGCCAATACTTGGTTTCTGTACAAATTTTCAAAATAGCATGACCATGAAGATTTTGTACTAAACAAAATGAAAGTAAACCACTACATTTTATTAACATCCGCTTGACTGTCACTATGCACAAAACCACTATTGTTTGAAATAACCTTCCGCCAATTAAATTTCTCATTATGTCAGAAATTCTGAAAGAAAATACAATTTCAGAAATCAAATTTCAAAAATTTGTCAAAAATGGGCATGCAAAAACCCTCAAAGGAAGGGAGAAAGTGGATTTCTAAAAATAGAACGGACTAAGTTCGACAATCATTAGCATAAAATGTTTTGTGGTCTGAGTCCGTATATAACTAAAGCTAAGCAACTCATACACCGTTTATTGATAAATTGACAACTTACACGGACTCTGTCCGCCAATTCATTTGCCATCTGTTTCAATGTTAAATCACGAAATTCAATCTTCAATATAGCATGACCATGAGAATTTTGAACTAAACAAAATGAAAGTAAACCACTACATTTTATCAACATCCGCTTGACTGTCACTGCACACAAAACCACTATTTTTAGAAATAACCTTCCGCCAATTAAATTTCTCATTATGTCAGAAATTCTGAAAGAAAATGCAATTTCAGACATCAAATTTCAAATCAAGACCAAAAATTAGTCAAAAATGGGCATGCAAAAACCCCCAAAGGAAGGGAGAAAGAGGATTTCTAAAAATAGAACGAACTAAATAACCTTCCGCCAATTAAATTTCTCATTATGTCAGAAATTCTGAAAGAAAATGCAATTTCAGACATCAAATTTCAAATCTAGACCAAAAATTAGTCAAAAATGGGCATGCAAAAACCCCCAAAGGAAGTTAGAAAGAGGATTTCTAAAAATAGAACGAACTAAATTCGTATATACAATCATTAGCATAAAATGTTTTACTGGACTGAGTCCACACATTCAAGGGCTCGTGTGTTATTTATTTCATTTACAGTACCTTGATAGGCTAATATTAAGTGTATTTATATGTTGAAATAGTAAAAATAGGCCTTCATGTTTTCAAGTTTGAAATTTTTTAATTAGAATATAAATCAATTACAGTTGGTGTGTTTCTGTATTATTTGGTTAAGGAGATTGTGTTATGAAGGTGAAATTGAAATAGTTGACCTCACACAGATTATGTCTGACCCCCCGCAGTCAGGGGTGTAATATCCACCATACAAGGTAATATTAAAGGTAAACATAGAGCGATATTGTTAATAAATAACTTAGTTTGTCGCTGACTTTGATCTTTACAAAATGATAATACATATATTATGTAGGGTTAGTTTCTGGCTTCGGTCTTTTCCCGAATTTCAAGTTTGTTTTCTTTCAAAGTATCCATTGACACCTGTTCGACCATTGATTCATATTTAGACATAGCATTTTACATACATATATATAATAAATATGTGTGTTTATATTGTTAAAAAAAATAGTTACTTATGTTGGAAGAGCGTTTACCAATTATATCTTTCTTATTATTATTCCAACGTTTTTTGTCTAAAATGACTATAATATTCATAGTTCGAGACAATCTCTTTTCCTTTTGATATAAACGTTTTTATACGCCCACATGAAAATGTGGACGTATTTGCCACCACCCCTGTCCGTCCGTCGGTCCATCCGTCCGTCCGTCAACAATTACTTGTGTACGCGATACAGGCCAGAGTTTTTATCCGATTTGAATGAAACTTGATGTGGGTTTATGAGTTATTGCACTTGATTAAATGAAAAAACGTTAAAATTTACTTGTGTACGCAATAGAAGCTGTAGTTTTCATCCGATTTGAATGAAACTTGGTATGTGTATTCATCTTGATAATATCTCGGACAAGTTCGAAAATGGCACGATTCCAGATGTCGGTTTATGAGTAATGGCCCTTGATTTAATGAAAACACATTAATGTACACAATAGAAGCTATAGTTTTCATCCGATTTGAATGAAACTTGGTATGTGTATTCATCTTGATAATATCTCGGACAAGTTCGAAAATGGCACGATTCCAGATGTCGGTTTATGAGTAATGGCCCTTGATTAAATGAAAAACGTTAAAATGTACTTGTGTATGCAATAGAAGCTATAGTTTTCATCCGATATGAATGAAACTTGGTATGTGTATTCATCTTGATAATATCTCAGACAAGTTCGAAAATAGCACGATTCCAGATGTCGGTTTATGAGTTATGGCCCTTGATTAAATGAAAAACGTTAAAATGTACTTGTGTATGCAATAGAAGCTATAGTTTTCATACGATATGAATGAAACTTGGTATGTGTATTCATCTTGATAATATCTCGCCAGATGTCTGTTTATGAGTTATGGCCCTTGATTAAATGAATAAACGTTAAAATTTACTTGTGTACGCAATAGAAGCTGTAGTTTTTATCCGATTTGAATGAAACTTGGTATGTATATTCATCTTTAAAACATCTCGGACAAGTTAAAAAATGGTGCGATTCCAGATGTCGGTTTATGAGTTATTGCCCTTGATTAAATGAAAAAACATGGAATATTCTGTTTGCTGAAGTGGGCGTATGTTAACTTGCCTGGCAAGCTATCTTTTCTACAGGTTTTACATTTGAGGGATAAGAAAAATTATCTTCAAGTTAAAGGTCAGCGAAACCTTGTTTAATTGTATATTAATTTGGTTGATTCAAAATTTATACGAACTGAACTCAAGACAATCTACGGTGGTTCACATACGACATCATTCAGTTTTTGTTATGAATTAAAAAAGATAGCTTGCCAGGCAAGGTAACATACGCCCACTGGCAGCATTGAATTTGAAAAATAAATAGAGCAATAACTCAAAAAACATTCACTGAATTAATATTGAAGTTAAGGGCAAAAACTCAAAAACTGTTCTTGGAAAATTGTCAAATTAGAACTTGACCACCATCTTATCTATTTCAATACTCATACCAAGTTTCATCAAATCTATTAAAAAATTGTACCTTATTTTGCACCCACAAATATTTTTGACGCAATTTTACTAAGTCAAGGGCAATAACCCAAAAACCATTTGTTAAAAAAAAGTCAGAAATTCAAACTTGACTAATGTCTAATCAATTATGATGTTTACACCAAGTTCCATCAAAATCCTTTGAAAATTAAAGCTTCTTATTGCAACCACAATAGAATTTTGGCGCAATTTTACTAAGTCAAGGGCAATAACGTAAAACAATTCATTGAAAAACTGTCAAATTCAAACTTAACTGAGGCCTAATCAATTCCAATGCTCAAAACCAAGTTTCATCAACATCCTCTGAAAATTGGAGGATTTATTGCATCAAAACTAAAATTTTGACAAGATTTTTCTAAGTCAAGGGCAATAACTCAAAAACCGTTCATGCGATAATTTCCACTTGACCGAGATATCATCAATATATACATGTATACCAAGTTTCATTAAGATCGGATAAAAACTGTAGCTTCTATTGTGGATACAACCCAAATTTGACGCGTTTTTACTAAGTCAAGGGCAATAACTCAAAAACCGTTTATGCAATAATTTCCATTTTCGAACTTGACCGAGATATCATCAATATATACATGTATACCAAGTTTCATTAATATCAGATAAAAACTGTAGCCTCAATTGTGGATACAAACCAAATTTGACGCGTTTTTACTAAGTCAAGTGCAATAACTCAAAAACCGTTCATGCGATAATTTTTCATTTTCGAACTTGACCGAGATATCATCAATATATACATGTATACAAAGTTTCATTAAGATCGGATAAAAACTGTAGCCTCTATCGTGGATACAACAAATGTGGACGGACCGACGGACGGACGGACGGACAGGGGCGACGGCAATATACGTCCACATTTCCATGTGGGCGTATAAAAAACTTAATTTTGAATTGAAAATTTTATTTTTCATCTTGGTGAATATTAAAGTTTAAATTAATAACTACAGGAATTATCACCTGATTTTCACCTAGGTAAAAATATGTTTTACCCTTGTGGAAAATAAAGTGTATAAATGCAAACTTAAGGAATTATCACCTAATTTTTTTAATTCAAAATTAATTTCCACTTAGGTTTAATTTCGTCAAAATCCATCAAGAAACCAGCTCTCTATATCATGTCCACAACACTTGTGGACAGACAGACAGACAGGGGCGACGACAATATATGCCCACATTAAAGTTGGGACGTATAAAAACTAAATCATTATTTTATTTTATTTTTTTTTTGTGAGGGTTTAGAAATTTATTTCATACAATGCTACATTTAAGATTTTTGAAACGTAAAATGCAATGTTCCAAATATTTCAGAAAATTCTAGGAACTTTAAGGCACGTAACAGGAGAGATAATATCGATTGATTCTTCAACAGATATACCTTTTACATTTAATTTACAAACGGTATACATGTCGGATAATGACCTCGTTTGATCAGAGTTAAGAAAACCCTCGAAAGAGAACGGTCATTATCCTAAACGTAAAACGTTATTATGATTCTTAAGGCCATTTGCGAAATAATATCATGGTTTATTTAACACTGTTTGAACTATTTGTGATGATGATGATAATGATGATGATGAAGAAGATAATGATGATGATGATGATGGTGATGATATAGGTCCTTTACAAGTTTGAACATCCATAGTTTTAGAACACTCTTTACATTTTACTAAACAGCACCAATGGAATTTACATTCACATTGTTCTTGTTTGACAATAGTTTTAGTGTCATATCCCCTCCCACAACACATAATATCACAGCCGCCCGTCCCCAGGGACCCTTTTATACACACTCTTCCTTCTGTACCTAGTGATCCTGAAATGTAAAGACAATACAAAAATAATACTGTAATACTTCCACATAATATCGGTAACTTTTTGTTAAATTTATTTTGAGTTGATTTCTTTCGTAAAAAAGGAATTAAATTTAAGGAAAATAAATTTTGCATCTTAATCAATTTACGACAAAGAGGAAATTACATTTGTACTCACAGTACATAGTAAAAAAATGTCTATCATACTGTTCTTTACAAGATAAAAAAAAATCTACCAGACTATGCCTAGTATCGAAGCCTAGTTTCATGTTCGTTATCTGGAAACATCGTTTTCATGCTGACCACATTAATATGCAATACTCATTGTGTTAAAAAATCTTATTGGCGGGTTAATTGTAAGATGATTAATGATTGGTTAAGAATACCATATAGATATTTAATATAACTGCCTGTCACATATCAAACCAATGTTTTTATTTCATTTTCAAGATGACAATCAAATATTGAGATTAATTTACGCTGATATTTACCAAGTATAAAATTTCTAGTTTCAGTTAGGTGGGACACAAAAAACATCAAAATATCATATTTACAAAATTATTTATCAAAATAACGATAAGACACCCTTATCCAGACAATAAGACGTCGCATTGTTAAAACCTTCGTCGCGAAAGTCTGGTTGTTCATGACTTTCGTCACTATTCATGGTTAAAGTTACACAAATTATTAATAATGTTAAAATTGTCAAATATTTTCTAAGAATTTTGATTAATTTGTCGGGATGTCTGTTGTTGAGGATAAGTCGCCGTGGATTAAATACATCTTCAAGGTTGACGATGAAAAAAAGAATAAGAGAGGAACGACAGTAAAGAATCGAAAAATAGAAAGAAAAAAATAAGAATAAAACATACAACAAAATAAAAATTACTAACCACTCTCTTCATCTTTGATACAATAATCAGGAGATGCTTCAAAATAAACCAAATCAGACCTGGTTGGATGTTTGTGGTTTTTGTTGGCAACTATTAATCCTGTACCGGCTTGGTTCATCATTATCTGAGTAGCACCGTTATACTTTCGTTTGAGAAAATCTCCCACCCGTCGGAAATCTTCCATAGCTAACCAACACGTTCTGAGAGTACATGACCCGCTAATTCCATGACATTTACACATCAGTTTTCTAAATCGTCTGACAGCCTGAAAATGGAAAAGTTGGGCAATGTATGGAATATAAGACAAAGAACTATTCAAACTACGACAATGAATAACAAAGAGCATAAATATATTTTTTTAAAAACAATTCAAGAAATAAAGCAAAATTTGAGTAAACCGACATATTTCAGAAATATATTTTGGTTTGAATATAGAAGCATAACTGTTCATTGAAAATGTCTGATTTGAATCAATGAGGTAAAGGGTAAAATATAATTGAGTTAGAGTACTTGTTATTTTGACTTCAAACATATTTGCGTTTGGATAAAACAGATTATTTGAATTATGGAAAGAGTGACAATAAACTTGAATAATTAAACTCAATTTGGGCTTTGTTCATTATTTTTGATTAATTTTAAAAAGTTTACCCGTCTTCCAGCTCTGTTATTATGGAGATTCATCAACGCTCTGGCATCACTGACTCTCTTTTCTTTGGCATCCACAAACATCCTCGAAAATCTGCTACCAAATCGGACGCTATCAGAGCATCCGCCCCAATCAAACTCTCCTTTAGAGTCTTTACTTGTACCCCGTTTTGTCGGATCACATGCACAATGTAACAATTCTCCTTTACTGCAAGCACTAGTAATGGAATATACCACACCAGCTGATGAAATTGAATACACAAAAGCTGCTTCACGGGTGCCTGGAAAGGTATGATTTTCAGAGATATTGGTTAATGCACAAGATTATTATAGTTACACATTACTGGAATCATAGAATATACTAAAATCACAAAAGAAAATCTGTTACGGAAATGGTTGTCAGCAACCAATAACCGTAAAAAATCCTCTGCATTGACCAAAATCAGCCGTCACTTCCTAGTTGTCAATATTATTACCGAGAGCATCTTTCGACGTCACAATATCGACACTAACAGCACGCATGGCGGAGGTGGAATAAAAGATTTAATTTCGTATCATTTTATAAAACGGACAAAATAATCATCTCATTTCGAATTGCAAATAGCTTTCCAATCCTAAAATTCTTGTTATATAATATGTATTGAGAAAACTTGCCTTTCAACATACTTTTACCAAAGACAGACGCATCACGGTGTAAAGTACTACAATTCCATCGATGATCCTGGAACTGGTACTGACATTCCTCAACTCCAAGTCTTGCCCCCTCTCTAAGCCACACCATTACGTCTGGATAGTGCCGACACAACTTTCTCTGCTTGCCGACCAAACCAGGAATATTATCACAGAGAACACCCGTACTAACAGCGTGGAGGGGCAATTGACTTATAAACCTTCAAAATAAAAATAAAAATTATGACAATATGTAAAAATTGTTTGGAATTAGGAAAACAAACTAACATTTGTCGATAATTTCGTCTAATATTAGTTAAATACAATTAAGCATAAACTGTGAAGTAGATGTAAACCAGTAAAAATTAATCATACAACTTAGTGAAGAAAACTTGTAAAACAAATATTTTGATAAAATAAAGTAGCCAAGTTGATATAATTCTCAGATCAAAGGCTAAATCCATTTATTAACTTCACTTGATATCTGCTGTATTGATATGAACTATTTATTTGATTTTGATACAGGAGTAAAACAAGGCGACGTGATAATACCATACTTATCCCTCTCATTAATCAATGACTTGTCAAAAATAGCAATGCACAATGTCATTCGTTAATTTTCAGAAACAATTTTGTTTCTAAAATTAATAGTAGTGTAGAATATAAGTCAAATACGAACAGTTATTAAAATCTTTATATTTTTATTGTAACAGATAACAGCCCAATAAGACATACACCTCACATTGATAAATGGATTTTATTTTAGAACTGTAAATGAATTAATCGTTTAACCTTAAGTTTAAGTGTTTGACTCTGAAACTAAACATTTCCACAGCAGATTGTGCTCGTCTAGCTTTAGATCTAGCCAACTTTGACAAGAATTAATGAATCTAAGACTGAAACGGGGGTTTCTAGTGTAAATTCAATGAATTAGTAGAAAATTGTGGATGATTTTTGTGTAAATGTTAACGTGAATTCATCTGGGGAACATCAGAATAAGAAAAATAATATTGTCTATTTTTACTTTAGCACAAACATCAGTTACAAATTGTATGATTTCAGTCCGTGCAAAATATTTCCTGCGTGAAAATAAGTTAAAATGAAATTTTTACGTGAAAATTACGTCATTTCAAAACGTATTATCAATATTTCATGATAATGATCATTATATAGTTCAGATCTATATGGAACTTTGTCGGCAAGTCTGCCTTAAAATATCACCATTCATGATTATTGGCCCATGATTATTGAGTAAAGCGCTTGATTTTACGCATTCCACTAATCGTTCGTATTTCACTATATCTAAATACAGTAATGTGATTGTAAAGAAAATTTCCAAAGGGACTTACCACCATGTAGCGACCAGAACTCGCACCTTGAGACTGACCAAAATGAAAAACAAGAATACTTTTACAGACAAAAATCCTTTCCTTCCCATCGTCTTACAGCCATTGACAAATAATGTTCAACCACATACCATAAAAATGTATTCACAGCGAAATCGAAAATTCGAATTACTTTAATCCGTACAATAGACTTAAATTAAAAATATTCAGAATTATTCTTATCACCCTGTTTCTATCCACATTAGACAATATACTTTATCCATAAGTCTAAACAATTATTTAATAATCCCATACCATGCCATTACTATATAAGAAAGTTTCGAAAACACTTACGATCCTACATGTTACAAGTATTCCAAGAGATTAAATTCATTTTTGAATTCCCAACACATTCACTTCAATTTGATGGTCACAGACTAAACTCAACACCCATTGATCAGTATCAGTATAAATTCAAGTAAGAATAATTTCGGGCTTATCCTTATGTATTTCCAACTTAGCCAACAAATTGTGTTCTGAACTATCCTGACTACAGCTTTGAAGGCGTGACTATCGTAGACTGTGATAGATAATTATAACTAAGCCAAAAGGTGTGCTGCAATCTTTATTTTTCTACCGTTTAAAACCTGACTAGAGGTAAAATTGGTTAAAATTTTAAGCGACTGTCTCTGTTAATGATATTATGAATATAATTGCAGATTCATTTTTTAGGGGAAGAAATAAAGAGGATGTTATTGAATCCTATTCATTTCTTTTATGATCCTACAAGCTTACAGTACTTACGAAAACACCAGATAAAGCGAAATAATTTATCATTTTTATTAATCGTCCATTAATGCAATTTCAGCGTTAGGAATGGGAGAAATTGTTAAAATCAACATATTCATTATAAAACGGTTAGCGGTTGACTAATTGAGAAATGTGTACCTTAAGTATATTACAGAGTGAACCTCCTTAATGCAGATGTAGGTCTCTAGGAGAGAAAATAACGTGAAATCTATCATATTTACCAGATTAATAAACCGTTTAACATGATTTACCTAAACTTCTCGGGTTTGCCTTTCATATATCAAATTCAAAATACAAAATTTCAAAAAGTACCTATTTATACTATATACCTGAAATTTTCATCAAATAAATATTAATCGAATAACGGGGTATATTATGAAAGAATCGGATAAACCCTGTTATTAATGAAGAATATTCCACTCTTTCTTGTCCGTCAAAAATATTCATTCGAAATATTTCAAACATACCTGAAAACCAATTTTGAGACTATAATCTATTTTGTGAAATATTTGCAATAGTGTCACGTTAATAATCTGTAAATAAACAAAGAGCTAGAAACAAAATAAATAAATAAAATAGGTAAACAAAACCATACAGTTACACATACGATATTTATTTATAACTTTTGTTACAGTTTATGGGTAACTTTCCAAAACATAAGTTTTTTTTTTAAATTTCTAATTTTTAAAAGGTCCTGATGCTTCTTTTTCATTTTATAAGGCTTCAAGCTTGATTTTATCTTTTGTTCAAACAAGGTATTAGTGTAATTATAAGGCCTATGTTTATCAAAAAAGACTGATCCCCTAGAATTTGTATACGAAATGAAATTTCAGCTGAGTTTTAGCTAAGCCTATCAATTAAAATGCTCCCAGCTCACTCTTGAAATTTGAAATGAGTATTTGCCTTTTTAAAGTTAAAATGACAACTCGTAATTTCTTGAGACTCTGCGATATACAGAAAAGACATATATTAATAAAAAATGAAATTCCTAATTTGTAGTATTTTGAATGATTGTGATTTTCATGCATTTCTAGTTCTTCTTAAAACTATTTGCAGTATGGATTGGAATATTTAGAGTTATAACTGAACTAAATAATAAGTATAGTTGTAACTGAATATAACAAAGAATTTCAAATGAGATATAAATTTGGGTATTATAACAGAATATACCGAAACTATATAAAAGGAGATATAACTTAGGGGCATTATTGTAACGGTATACATGCTAGAGAGTATTGTGGTACCGGACTTTGTAATAACTTATGTAGCTATGGGTATAGTGTAAATAAATCTACCAGGTAAAAAGATATTAAACTATGGGTATTTTGGTAAATGAATATACAAATCTATGTGATAAAAGACATAAATGGAATGATTGTTGTAATTGAATATATTGGCCTATACAGTAACAATATAACTGTAGGTATTGTGATAAATGAATCTTTCGAACTATCTAACAAGAAATATTACTTAAGGTATTGTGGTAAAGGAAAAGACGAATATATATATATACTGGACTATATAAACAACATATAGGCCTATATACATTGATTTATTACGATGAGCTGTCGTATTACATAATATAACTGTGCGTATTGTGGTGAATTATTATATCGAACTATCTAAAAGAGAAATATTACGTAAGGTATTGCGATAAATGAATAAACTGGAATGTTCAATTAATTTGTATTCCAGTCTATTTGATAGGAGATATAACTGGGAGTAATGTAATAATAAATATACCAAACTATATGATTGTAGATATAACTGGAAATAATGTGGTAAATAAATATACCAGACGAAATGATAGGAGATATAAATGGAAGTAATGTAGTAAAAAAAAAATTACCAGACTATATAAAAAGGGATATAACTGGGAGTAATGTAGTAAATAAATATACCAGACGAGATGATAGGAGATATAACTGGAAGTAATGTAGTAAATAAATATACCAGACGAGATGATAGGAGATATAACTGGGAGTAATGTAGTAAATAAAAATACCAGACTATATAAAAAGGGATATAACTGGGAGTAATGTAGTAAATGAATATTCCCGACTATATGATTGTAGATATAACTGGAAGTAATGTGGTAAATAAATATACCAGACTATATGATTGTAGATATAACTGGAAGTAATGTAGTAAATAAATATACCAGACTATATGATTGTAGATATAACTGGGAGTAATGTAGTAAATAAATCCCAGCTGACTCTAGAAATATATAGATATAGAGATATAACTGGGAGTAATGTAGTAAATAAATATACCAGACTATATGATTGTAGATATAACTGGAAGTAATGTGGTAAATAAAAATACCTGACTATATGATAAAGAAGATAGCTTGCCAGGCAAGGTAACATACGCCCACTGGCAGCATTGAATTTGAGAAATAAATAGAGCAATAACTCAAAAAGAATTCACTGAATATTGAAGTCGAGGGCAAAGACTCAAAAACTGTTCATGGAAAATTGTCAAATTAGAACTTGACCACCATCTTATCTATTTCAATACTCATACCAAGTTTCATCAAATCTATTAAAAAATTGTAGCTTATTTTGCACCCACAAATATTTTTGACGCAATTTTACTAAGTCAAGGGCAATAACCCAAAAACCATTTGTTAAAAAAAGTCAGAAATTCAAACTTGACTAATGTCTTATCAATTCTAATGCTTACACCAAGTTCCATCAAAATCTTTGAAAATTAAAGCTTCTTATTGCAACCACAATAGAATTTTGACGCAATTTTACTTAGTCAAGGGCAATAACTTAAAACAATTCATTGAAAAACTGTCAAATTCAAACTTGACTGAGGCCTAATCAATTCCAATGCTCACACCAAGTTTCATCAAAATCCTCTAAAAATTGGAGGATTTATTGCATCGAAACTTAAATTTTAACAAGATTTATCTAAGTCAAGAGCAATAACTCAAAAACCGTTCATGCAATAATTTCCATTTTCGAACTTGACCGAGATATCATCAATATATACATGTATACCAAGTTTCATTAAGACCAGATAAAAACTGTAGCTTCTATTGTGGATACGAACCCGAATTTGACGCGTTTTTACTAAGTCAAGGGCAATAACTCAAAAACCGTTCATGCGATAATTTCCATTTTCGAACTTGACCGAGATATCCTTAATATATACATGTATACCAAGTTTCATTAAGATCGGATAAAAACTGTAGCCTCTATTGTGGATACAACCCAAATTTGACACGTTTTTACTAAGTCAAGGGCAATAACTCAAAAACCGCTCTTGCGACTATTTCTATTTTCGAACTTGACCGAGATATCATCAATATATACATGTATACCAAGTTTCATTAAGACCAGATAAAAACTGTAGCTTCTATTGTGGATACGAACCCGAATTTGACGCGTTTTTACTAAGTCAAGGGCAATAACTCAAAAACCGTTCATGCGATAATTTCCATTTTCGAACTTGACCGAGATATCCTTAATATATACATGTATACCAAGTTTCATTAAGATCGGATAAAAACTGTAGCCTCTATCGTGGATACAACAAATGTGGACGGACCGACGGACGGACGGACAGGGGCGACGGCAATATACGTCCACATTTCCATGTGGGCGTATATTAAAACTGGGAGTAATGTAGTAAATAAACATACCAGACTATATGATTGTAGATATAACTGGGAGTAATATGGTAAATAAATATACCAGACTAGATGATAAGAGATATAACTGGGAGTAATGTAGTAAATAAAAATACCAGACTATATAAAAAGGGATATAACTGGGAGTAATGTAGTAAATAAATATACCAGACAATATTATTGTAGATATAACTGGAAGTAATGTAGTAAATAAATATACCCGACTATATGATTGTAGATATAACTGGGAGTAATGTAGTAAATAAATATACCCGACTATATGATAAGAGATATAACTGGAAGTAATGTAGTAAATGAATATACCCGACTATATGATAAAAGATATAACTGGAAGTAATGTGGTAAATAAATATACCAGACTATATGATTGTAGATATAACTGGAAGTAATGTAGTAAATAAATACCAGACTATATGATAAGAGATATAACTGGAAGTAATGTAGTAAATAAATATACCCGACTATATGATTGAAGATATAACTGGGAGTAATGTAGTAAATAAATATACCAGACTATATGATAAGAGATATAACTGGAAGTAATGTAGTAAATAAATATACCCGACTATATGATTGAAGATATAACTGGGAGTAAAATGTAGTAAATAAATATACCAGACTATATGATTGTAGATATAACTGGAAGTAATGTAGTAAATAAATATACTAGACTATATGATTGTAGATATAACTGGGAGTAATGTGGTAAATAAATATACCAGACTATATGATAAGAGATATAACTGGGAGTAATGTGGTAATTAAACATACCAGACAATATGATAGGGGATATAACTGGAAGAAATGTAGTAAATAAATATACCAGACTATATGATAAAAGATATAACTGGAAGTAATGTGGTAAATAAATATACCAGACTAGATGATAAGAGATATAACTGGAAGTAATGTAGTAAATAAATATACCCGACTATATGATTGAAGATATAACTGGGAGTAAAATGTAGTAAATAAATATACCAGACTATATGATTGTAGATATAACTGGAAGTAATGTAGTAAATAAATATACTAGACTATATGATTGTAGATATAACTGGGAGTAATGTGGTAAATAAATATACCAGACTATATGATAAGAGATATAACTGGGAGTAATGTGGTAATTAAACATACCAGACAATATGATAGGGGATATAACTGGAAGAAATGTAGTAAATAAATATACCTGACTATATGATTGTAGATATAACTGGAAGTAATGTGGTAAATAAATATACCAGAATATAAGATAAGAGATATAACTGGGAGTAATATAGTAAATAAATATACCAGACTATATGATAAGAGATATAACTGGAAGTAATGTAGTAAATGAATATTCCCGACTATATGATTGTAGATATAACTGGGAGTAATGTGGTAAATAAATATACCAGACTATATGATAAGAGATATAACTGGGAGTAATGTGGTAATTAAACATACCAGACTATATGATAAAAGATATAACTGGAAGTAATGTGGTAAATAAATATACCTGACTATATGATTGTAGATATAACTGGAAGTAATGTGGTAAATAAATATACCAGAATATAAGATAAGAGATATAACTGGGAGTAATATAGTAAATAAATATACCAGACTATATGATAAGAGATATAACTGGAAGTAATGTAGTAAATGAATATTCCCGACTATATGATTGTAGATATAACTGGGAGTAAAATGTAGTAAATAAATATACCAGACTATATGATAAGAGATATAACTGGGAGTAATGTGGTAAATAAATATACCAGACTATATGATAAAAGATATAACTGGAAGTAATGTGGTAAATAAATATACCGACTATATGATTGTAGATATAACTGGAAGTAATGTGGTAAATAAATATACCAGAATATAAGATAAGAGATATAACTGGGAGTAATATAGTAAATAAATATACCAGACTATATGATAAGAGATATAACTGGAAGTAATGTAGTAAATGAATATTCCCGACTATATGATTGTAGATATAACTGGGAGTAAAATGTAGTAAATAAATATACCAGACTATATGATTGTAGATATAACTGGAAGTAATGTGGTAAATAAATATACCAGACTATATAATAAGAGATATAACTGGGAGTAATGTAGTAAATAAATATACCAAACTATATAATTGGAGATATAACTGGGAGTAATATGGTAAATAAATATACCAGACTAGATGATAAGAGATATAACTGGGAGTAATGTAGTAAATAAATATACCAGGCAATATGATTGTAGATATAACTGGAAGTAATGTGGTAAATAAATATACCAGACTATATAATAAGAGATATAACTGGGAGTAATGTGGTAAAAAATATACCAGGCTATATGATTGTAGATATAACTGGAAGTAATGTGGTAAATAAATATACCAGAATATAAGATAAGAGATGTAACTGGGGGTAATATAGTAAATAAATATACCAAACTATTTGATAGGAGATATAACTGGAAGTAATATAGAAAATAAATATACCAGACTATATGATAAAAGATATAACTGGAAGTAATGTGGTAAATAAATATACCTGACTATATGATAAAAGATATAACTGGGAGTAATGTAGTAAATACATATATCAGACTATATGATAAGAGATATAACTGGAAGTAATGTAGTAAATAAATATACCAGACTATATGATAAGAGATATAACTGGAAGAAATGTAGTAAATAAATATACCCGACTATATGATTGTAGATATAACTGGAAGTAATGTGGTAAATAAACATACCAGACTATATGATAAGAGATATAACTGGGAGTAATGTGGTAAATAAACATACCAGACAATATGATAAGAGATATAACTGGGAGTAATGTGGTAAATAAATATACCAGACTAGATGATAGGAGATATAATTGGGAGTTATGTGTGTAAATAAATATACCAAACTATATAATTAGAGTTATAACTGAGATAATTGTGGTAAGTATATCGGATTATACATGTATATATAAAGAGAAATAAGTAGTGGTAAATGAATATACAGGACTATTAAATGAGCGATGTAACTGAGGGTAATATGTTAGACTTCAGTGTGTAATATAAACTTGTTAATGTCAATATCCAGGTTGTTTTACCCCCAATTGTATCTCTCTATTGTTTTAATATGTTTAATTCTTTCCATATTACCAGTCAGGCCGAGCTTGTTTATTCCGCATTTGATCTCGCCAATTCTTACCAAAATCAAATCTCTCTTGATTAGTACATACGTAGACAAGATAGCATTATATCTCCCGAAATACATGGCAATGGTACGGGGTTCTTTTTAAGGTATCCCGCCGCAGGTTGCTTGTCACAATGATTCTCAAATTGTATCTATTTAGAGACAATTTTCTCTCAAATGTTGAAATAAACGGTAAATCTCTCTCTATTTATTTGTAAGAAACTAAAAGTCATTGACCATTGACCTGAAATCTGCCGATAGAGCATTATTATAAGGTATCGGAGCTGAAACTATGTCAATTCAAATTAAATCCTGCCAATACTTTGGCTTTTTCTACAACTTATGTCACTGACATGATTTAATGTCATTTAAAAAGGGGTGTTGCAACAATATTTTCGTTATTGGGATGTAATCAGCCTTGGGAGCTGTGTCGTTACTGATTATCAGAGGGGTAATGCATGTTCGCAGTAAAGTCTACCGGTTAGCTGCCTTCTATTTTTGTAGAAGGTCCATTAGCCGAGTGGTCTAGACGGTTGACATGTATTGCTGGCGATAAGTGCCTGACTCTGAGATCGCTGGTTCGAAACCCGTTCGGGTCTTAGCCAATTTTCAGCACTAGAATATGTGCTATACCAACGAAGCGTTATCCCAATAACGAACATATTGTAACTTATGTCACTAGTCAAAATTTCCTATTTTTTTTTATTTAACTGTGAGTGATTACATAAATATAAGCCAGCAGCGTATCAGTTTCAACTGCTACATGTCAACAGTACATCGTAACAATTCCATCAATATTTATATATTTCTATGGTATTTAGTAAATACACCTAACGATTTCTTAAATATACAGGTTAAATGAGTCTAACCACTGTACAGCGTTCCTTATTCTTCAGTTCCATCTATTGTTGTCATAATTATTCAATTACGATATATTCACGACAGTTGTTTTATTCCAAAGGGAAATCGTGAAAGATCTTCTTTGACTTTCAGCTGCATAATACAACGGAATCAAAATTAAGAGAAAAAACTTTTGTGTTAAAGCTCCTTTAACTATATCACTTCTGGTATTCAATCAATCTCGATAAACCGCGTAGTTTGGTATGATGTCACGCGCTGATAAGAACAGTTTCTCATGTTATTAGATGTCAATCATAAGGTGATAGATTCCTGCTAAAACATGGCATACAGTTACAGACGAACACCCATTGAGATCAACAACAACCCCACTCGTCGCTCATCTATCAACAATCGAAACTTATAGTCAAGTTTTACATCAGCATTGTCTCGACAGTATCAGTTCATCTAACTAATGAAACTGTTGCTTCAACAATATTCTAATATTTCCGCCATTGGTTGTGAGTGGTGAATCCTTCCCAGGGACTCGTTATCTTTTGATTCCAATGACATTATCTTCAATCATTTCTTTAAAATCGACTAAATAGATAAAATATGTCATTGGGGAAAGTGTCCATGGCAACCTCCTGGAGTAAATAATATTATTACTTTATATGCGCCGATATGAAAAGTACGAGCTCGTGTAATAAGATCGAGTAGAAACGAAGGCAGTCTGAAAGATTGATGGATGGACCAAATCTAAATCTAGAAACTAATTAACCAACGAAAATAATTCCCAAAAATGTCTGACACTGACTGTTGCATTTTATTTTTGTTTAACCTGAAGAGGTTCAGATGCCAGACAACCTCTCAGAGGTAGGTTACTGGCCATGCAAGATTTCTTTTTGACCTTATTCTTTGTGGACATTTTGAACCAATGATTGTCAGGCAGACGACAACCCATCTAGCATAACTATTTTTTTGTCCATTCAACTGCCGACAATTTATTCATCTTACATTATAGTTATAAATAGAACGCCGTAGCTGTCTTATGTGGCATAAGTATATGGTGTCTTAACTTCATTATATGGTGTATTAACTTCATTATATGGAGTCTTAACTTCATTATATGGTGTCCTCTCTTCATTATATGGTGTCTTAACTTCATTATATGGTGTCTTAACTTCATTATATGGTGTCTTAACTTCATTATATGGTGTCTTAACTTCATTATATGGTGTCTTAACTTCATTTTATGGTGTCCTCTCTTCATAATATGGTGTCTAGCTTCATTATATGGTGTCCTCTCTTCAAAATATGGTGTCCTAACTTCATTATAATGGCGTCCTTACTTCATTATATGGTGTCCTAACTTCATTATATGGGGTCCTAAGTTCATTATATTATGGCAGGGAATTTTGTTCAAAACTATAATGATCTGCTGAAATAGCTAATACCTATGATGAAAAAACATAATACTTCTAATACCAATGTCGTAAAACCTTTGAACAATAATAACTTAAACTTCAAACTTCTAATGGCAGATTCTTATGTTGATATTCAAATGTTAAACACCCTAAAACCTCTATTGATTTAAAAGTAGCCTTATCATAAATGGTTTAGTAATAGCAACAACGTTAAATTGTAAAAGCTTCTTCTACATAGCAATAGTGTAAAAGTATTAGTCGCAGAAGAAGAAGCTTTTACAATTTTACTTTGTTGCTATTACTAAACCATTTGTGATAAGGCTACTTTTAAATCAATAGAGGTTTTAGGGTGTTTAACATTTGAATATCAACATAAAAATCTGCCATTAGAAGTTTGAAGTTTTAGTTATTATTGGTCAAAGGTTTTACGACATTGGTATAAGAAGTATTATGTTTTATCATCATAGGTATTAGCTATTTCAGATCATTATAGTTTTGAACAAAATTCCCTGCCATATTATATGGGGTCCTAACTGCATAATATGGAAATCCTTTCTCTGAAATCGCAGAGGAGGCGAAAGCAATAAACATAGGGGAATATATTATGGTATGACACGCTTCTTTATTACCAAGTTACAAAAAATGTTTCAATACATTTTCACTTGTCGTCATCAGTTAAAATATGATGTTTTTGTAGTTCAATCACCATTATCATTATCCTCCTACACCATTCATGTAACGCCTATGGTTGCGTCAAAGTTTTTTTCCAGATAGATCGATATTTGGTGGATTTGAATATGTAAATACGTTTTAAAAAAAACGCACCCACGAAGGTGCGAAAAAGCTCAAGATTTTGGTGCCTCGTTTAAGTCATTTTATTCAGTCTGCTTAGTTTGCTTTCCCTTTTTATTCGTCCGAAATTTGCTGACTCTTCCCCAGCAATATCTGTCAAAATAGCTATCAGAGGCTGGGAATAGAGTCACCAAGTTTCGGACGAATAAAAAGGGAAAGCAAACTAAGCAGACTGAATAAAATGACTTTAACGTTAGAGATGACGTTTATGTTCCATTTTTATAATCTTACCGTAATCAGAAGGCTTAGAATATGAAGTCAAGTTAAATTTAAAGATTGGTTGAAAGCTAGAGACTTTGTATTTCATCTTCGTTTGAGAGCAAAATAATGTGCACCTTTATTTCTTAGGGAGTGATGTCGGAGAAAGAACTGTTTTCTTAACCGACGTCCGAGGCAGACCATGACAACAACCGACCAAAAAAATTAAAAAAATAAATTTGTGAAGGACCTTTCGTGACGTGACAGGTAGGTAGGTAAATGGCGAGTTAACGTTCGCTTCCAGCAATTGCTGATATCGCAAACTAGGTAGTTGTTGATATTTGTAGTAGTTGGTGGTTGGATTGGTTCAGATTAGATGGTTCTGTGCTGTTGGTTTGGTTTGGTTGTTGATAAATTTTCAGATCTGGTCGGGTCGAATGACAAAGACGTGACAGCTATTCTCCCTTTAGTACCAGCGAAGTCGCGGGTAGTAAACACAACACCTATTTATAACTGTCCAACGTGGCCGAAACGCTACTTCGTCGTCTTTAACTGCTCCTCTTTGCTTCAATAAAATTTGCTCCATCGTTAAACGGGCAAATGAATAAGCTTTCAATGCGTATGTGTTTCAAAAATTTCCGATCATTGAGAGGCGAGAAACATGGAGTTGGTCTGTTTTAGCATAACGAAAAGTTTCCAAACCCAGATTGTAGGCGTTTCGACAGTGCAATAATGGAAATGTAATGTAGGCCTAATGGTTTTTACTTTTTTATGTCCAACTTTTATGGCCTACACGGGCCAGTGCCATGTAGTGAGCAATGAGGGAATTTTTGATAGGACAGGTTTTTTTTTTAATATCAGGTTTTCGTGGTTAATACTCTGTGGGCGGGGACAAAGCAAATGAGAAAACGATAGTATTAATGACTTGTAGTCGGTATCGGACAACAATTTGCCGACCGACATTTTATTCCAACACACCGTTTTTGTTGTTGTAAATATCAGACGAAATAGTAAACAATGCATATAAATATCACTTTTTTTTTATTCGTCCGAAACTTGGTGACTCTATTCCCAGCCTCTGATAGCTATTTTGACAGATATTGCTGGGGAAGAGTCAGCAAGTTTCGGACGAATAAAAAGGGAAAGCAAACTAAGCAGACTGAATAAGATAGCTTGCCAGGCAAGGTAATATACGCCCACTGGCAGCATTTATTTCAGTGGGGTTACAATAAGTGGAATGAAATATTCAACCTTCTAACCTATTTTTTCTAGGGTCTCTAGTTTCATTAAAAACTGTCAATAATTGTACCTAATAACAACTCATTAAATATTTTTCGGTATTTTTATGATTTTCAATAGGGTTCACCCTTAATAATATTTTGATATTTTTAATTCTTAATAAGGCTCATCCTTGGTTGATATTAAACAATTTCAGCGAGTTTTGTTAAAAAGGAATGTTTAGAGTGTTCACAAGCCAAAAGTTGAAAGCGTTTTTGAAAACAGGCGCAATAACTGACACTAAATATTTTTCGATTTATCTGATTTTCAATAGGGTTTATCCTTGTGAGAAAACAAATACTAAAGCCAAGTTTCATCAAAATCCATTCAAAATTGTTCTTTCTAGAGTGTTTACGAGTTAAATTGAACGCGTTTTCAAAAACAAGGTCAATAACTTGTACTAAATAATTTTCAATTTTCAATAGGGTTCATCCTTGGGAGACAAGAAATACTCCAGCCAAGTTACATCAAAATCCATTAAAAATTGTTCTTTCTAGAGTGTTTACAAGCTAAAATTGAACAAGTTTTCAAGAACAAGGGCTATAACTGACACTAAATATATTTCTATTTATTTGATTTATAATAGGGTTCATCCTTGGGTAAAACAAATACTCAAGCCAAAGTTAATCAAAATCCATTAAGAATAGTTCTTTCTAGAATATTTACAAGCTAAAATTGAATGCGTTTTCAAGAACAAGGGCAGTAACTCATACTAAAATTTTTTTCGATTTCGCTGGTTTTCAATAGGGTTCATCCTTGAGTTATAACACACTCTCACACCAAGTTTCATCGAAATCCATCAAGAATTGTGCCATGTAAAGTGTTTACGAGGCAAAAATCGAACGCGTTTAAAAGAACAAGGGCACTAATTCATATTAGATATATTTTGATATTTTTAATTTTCAATTAGGCTCATCCCTTGCGATATCCAACAATTTCAGTGAGTTTTGTCAACATTGGTCATGAATTGTACCTTCTAGAGTGTTTATTAGCCAAAAAGTTAAACCCGTTTTCAAACACAAGGGCAATAACTGACACTAAATATATTTCGATTTATTTGATTTTCAAAAAGGTTCATCCTTGGGTAAAAACAAATACTCAAGCCAAGTTTTATCAAAATCCATTAAGAATTGTTCTTTCTAGAGTGTTTACAAGCTAAAATTGAAAGCGTTTTCAAACAGAGGGGCAATAACTGATACTAAATATTTTTCGATTTAACTGAATTTCAATAGGGTTCATCCTTAGGTGATTACAAATACTCATGCCAAGTTATGTCAAAATCGCTCAAGAATTGTGACATGTAGAGTGTTTACGAGACAATAATCCAACACATTTTATAGAACAAGGGCAATAATTCCTATTAAATATATTTCGATATGTGCTATTTTCAAAAGGGTTCATTCTTGGGTGATATTAAACAATTTCAGCAAGTTTCGTCAAAATCGGTCAATAACTGTGCTTTGTAGAGTGTTTACAAACTAAAAATTTAACGCGTTTTCAAAAACAAGGGCAATAACTGATATTAATTTTTTTTCGATTTGACTGGTTTCCAATAGGCTTGATCCTTGGGTGATAACAAATACTCAGGCCAAGTTTCATTAAAATCCATTAAAAATTGTTCTCCCAAGAGTGTTTACAAGCTAAAATTGAACGCGTTTTCAAGAACAAGGGCAATAACTCATACTAAATGTTTTTCGATTTCGCTGATTTTCGATAGGGTTTATCCTTGAGTTATAACATACTCTCACACCAAGTTTCATCAAAATCGGTCAAGAATTGCACGTTGTAGAGTGTTTACGAGCCATTCAAGAACAAGGGCACGAACTCATACTAATTTTTTTTCCGATTTCGCTGATTTTCAATAGGGTTCATCCTTGCGTGATCATAAACACTCATATTAAGTTTCATCTAAATCCGTCAAGAATTACAGCGTGTAGAGTGTTTACAAGCAATTGTGGACGGACGGACGGACGGACCGACGGACGGACGGACGGACGGATGGATGTGGGTGACGACAATATACGCCCCCCATTTCATGTGGGCGTATAAAAATGACTTAAACGAGGCACCAAAAACTTCGTGGGTGCGTTTTTTTTAAACGTATTTACATAATTCAAATCCACCAAATATCGATCTATCTGGAAAAAAACTTTGACGCAATCATAGGCGTTACATGAATGGTGTAGGAGGATAATGATAATGGTGATTGAACTACAAAAACATCATATTTTAACTGATGACGACAAGTGAAAATGTATTGAAACGTGTTTTTACTTGGTAATAAAGAAGCGTGTCATACCATAATATATTCCCCTATGTTTATTGCTTTCGCCTCCTCTACGATTTTAGAGAAAGGATTTCCATATTATGTACAAAGAGGTCTAAATATCCAGCATGACAATTTCAAGTTTCGTTATTAGTTTTAAAAGACATCCATTCCATTTACTTTCTGAAACAATTGCATTATGTGTAATAGATGTTTTTTACTTTTTTTATTTTAGGGTATCATCTGTAAGCATTGAATAATTTCACTTCTTGTTACAATTGTCATCGCCCCCTGTCCGTCGGCCGTCAACATAGCCAGCCTGCATACCTAAGGGGGAGGGGGGGGGGCATTGTGGTAGTTGTTGGAAAGTATTATCTAAAATATTTTTCATTACCTTAGTAATGAATAGACATAACCAATACTGCTGGTTGCAATTTCATTTATTTCATAACATTAACAAGTCTGATGCCACAAGATTTTCTCCTATAGCACCTACAAAAATATTCTTAAGCAATCATATATAGACTAGGATATATGTCCCTTTTTCCATTCACATAAAGTAATAAAAATCATTTAGCAGGTAAAGTTCTAGCAACAAAATAATTTTACACAAAAAAAGTACATTAAAGAAAAATGTTGACATTATCCTATGCATCTGTTGTAGGGCTGTTGATTTATTTTATTTCCAACTGAATATTTTTTAAATTATCTTTTGTTGATGTCAATACTATGCTACACAAAGTACTATTCAACTACTATCTAACTGTAAAGTGTATTTCAAAGCCATGAATGGTTGGTAATATTCATCATAATTGGAACTTTAACTTTTTTAATTTATTGTCATACATCACAATAACAAAACAATCCGAATGTATAATTGTTTCCCACAGTTGTCCCCATTTGTGTATTATATATACAGTTTGATTGTAAGTTATCCATTACCAAAGTTACCTTAACCAAATCTAATTTGATATTAAGCTTAGATCCAGTCAGAAATGCACTTCATCAAGACCTGTATTTAGCGGTTTCAAATCGTTATATTTCACACATAATATAACATTTTCCTCATTATAATCAATAAGAAAGATAGACTTAACTGGTCACCGTAAATGAACACATGATGAAAATCAAATGAGACACAAAACACATCACAGTCTAACCCATTTTAGAATATTTACTGTGAATTAATTTATGTGTTCAATGAAAAAAAAAATCACTTCTTCTGTCATTAAAGAAGACAGCCTAAGGGAGATTAAATTTACAGACATGTCTTGGCAAGTAATTCTGCTAATTGCAGGTTCAGAAGGCTTTCAAATTTTCCAGTTTCAAATGCATCGAAGTTGAGAGTGACTGTTAAAAGTCATCCAGAAATCTGTGAAGATAGTATTTAAATGCGTGAAAGTTGATGTAATAGATTAGCAGGTAAAATGGCTTCCAATTTTTCAAGAATATAACTTAGTGGTAAATACAACCAACTCAACATCTAAAATAAAGAAAAAAATATCATCTTAAAATTTGTACCATTCTGTTCATATAAATATAAAAAATTAAATTGAATGTATTCAATATCATTGTTAATTACTAAATCTTAAATGAAACAATAAACATGACAATTTATTTTACACATTCGCTATATCGGACCATTCACTAATACATTAAACCTGTTCTCAATGTAATGTGTTTTCTAGGGAAATGCTGAGTTAATAAATGTCAGAAATAGTATATCCAGGTGCTTCTTTAATTTGTTGACTTATTTCGATCATGCTCTGTTTCTGGATACAAAGAACAAATTAATATTGCTACAATAATATATCAAGTTGGATATTTGTCACTACTTGATCAATATTTTATGTTTAAGCTTTTCTTACAGTATATTACATACCGTTCTTACAACAACACCCATTGGCTCAGGATATTGATGAGTTAACAAAGCTAGGAGTGCAGTAAATGAACACAGTCCAGCAGTAAATAAAATAAAAAATGGCAGTTCTTTCTTTGGATAAACCGAGACTTCATGAAATGCTGCAAAGGAAAAAAAATAATTTAAAAAAAATGGCTATGAATTCTAAACAAACATTTTCAAACTGTATATCTACCATGAAGAAGTAACTATTGTCAAGTTTCCATTCAGTTAGTAACCCAGGTTCTTTTTTTCACTGAACAAAAATTCTGGGTTTCACCACAAGGTTAACAGATCCTTTTATAACAAAATGTTAACTTACTGGGTAAAAGTTCTCTATCTGTGGCTTCTGTACAGGTGGGGTAAGGATAAAATAAATGACCTTTTTCTAATGGGTAAGGAATCATTCTAAATGCTGAAAAAAAAGATAATCATGCAAATTGACAAATTGACCCAAATAGTTATTCTTTTGCAAATAGTTATTCTTTTAATTTTTGTTGCCTTCAGTTTTTTTGAACATGGCTACAGCTCAGATCATGGATTATGAAACATACATGGAAGAATAAACAGATTTCAATAATCTTATTTGAAGATAAAGGTTAAGACTTATACCATTGTTCCCAGCACACTAATTTTACCTTTTGCACACTACATCGCATAGACACTTTACAAGGCCTTTCAGGAAGTGAAGTGTTAGTTGTCAAATAAGGGAGGTAATAATATTTTACCAATGGGTAGATTCTAAAATCATATGCATGATTAAAAATAGCGATGGCCCATCGTAATACGCCCACCATTGGCAGCCTTAGTTATTCGGGCGGTGGACAAGAGGTATCAGTAAATGCAATATTTTAAATGTAAAAGGCTCAAATCATGCTTTGTCAAAATCTATCAAGAAACCAGATCTCTATCAAGTCTACAAAGAATCAGAGGCTGATAAAGTGAACACGTTTTAAAGAACAAAGGCAATAACTCAATAAATATTTTTTGATTAGTCTGATTTTCAATAGGGTCTATCCTTGAGTTATAACAAACACACCAAGTTTCATCAAATTCCATCAAGAACCTGGCTCCCTATCGTGTTCACAAGGAATTTTGGGACAGGGGCAATAACTCATAGTAAATATTTATTACAGACAGACAGACAGACAGACAGATGGGCAGAAGGCTTCATCCTTGGATGATTACAAACACACACACCGAAATTAGTCAAAATCCATCCAGAAACCATCTCTCTATCATGCCCACAACACATTTTTGAACGCAAAATGAATGTGTTTTCAAGAACAAGGGCAATAACTCATCAATTTATTTTTCGAATTGTCTGATTGTCAATAGGTTTCATCCTTAGGTAATAACAAGCAATCACACCAAATTTCATCAAAATCCATCAAGAAACACACTCTTAATCGTGTTCACAACAAATTTTCAAAAACAAGGGCAATAACTCATTGAATATTTTTCGATTGGTCTGATTTTCAATAGGCTTCTTCCTTGGTTATAACAAACACACTCACCAAATTTGGTCAAAATCCATCAAGAAATGAGGTCTCTATCGTGTTCACAACAATTGTGGACAGGCAGATGAATGTGTTTTCAAGAACAAGGGCAATAACTCATCAATTTATTTTTCGATTTGTCTGATTTTCAATAGGCTTCTTCCTTGGGTTATAACAAAAACACTCACCAAATTTGGTCAAAACCCATCAAGAAATGTGGTCTCTATCGTTATCACAACAAATTTTCAAAAACAAGGGCAATAACTCATTGAATATTTTTCGATTGGTCTGACTTTCAATAGGCTTCTTCCTTGGGTTATAACAAAAACACTCACCAAATTTGGTCAAAATCCATCAAGAAATGTGGTCTCTATCGTGTTCACAACAATTGTGGACAGACAGACAGACAGACAGACAGACAGACAGGGGCGACTACAATATACGCCCACATTTATGTGTGGGCGTATAAAAACTTACTGCCTTCCCATGTACAATGTAATAAATTTAAAGCGCCTTCTACACGTTTCCAATGATTAATATGAAAAAATGAATAGGCCAAAGCCTCACTATCTCCTCTCTTTAAAACATGTTCTGGTGGTAATATTAAACTCTTCATTTCTAACAAATACTAAAAAGATACCAATACAATATTTCTCATGATTATTGGAGAGGTAAAAATTAGTTAATAGTAAGATCTATGATAATACTGAAAGATAAGACTATATGAAGGTAATATTTAATTATATCTATTAAATATTGTAAAGATTGAAAAACACTATGTGGTAAAAAATAATAGTATAAGGGTTATACCATATTTCTACTAGAGACTTTGGAATATACAAATAGCTTACCTTTGGTACATGTGGATTAAACTCCACAGCTCTGTGAATGGCTTCTACTGCTGTCATTTCCGCTGTACTTAACCCCCGTTTACTTGCAATATCCGGAGAAAATCTACAACAAAAAATACTAATCGATAAATCTTATCATAATAAAACTGCTTGAAACAGCAATAGAAGACCAATATAAATATAGATTGGAATAAAATACTGTTCATTATGTCTGAATTACTTCAATATTCAGTGTATGTAGTTTACAAGCTAAGTGGACAGAAAAAAAGTATCCCTTTTCAACTTGCTTAAAGCTTCTCTTGGGCTTATAAAGAACACAAGGCATGAAAATTTTCTCTTTATTTGTTGGAATATTACTTATAATATAACTTACTTATCTGCTACTGCTCGAGCTTTTAATAATGCTGCAGTATAACAAATTGTTGCAGATTTAGGTAAACTTATATCTGAAATAAAAAAAATGTACTATAAAATTCAATCTCAAATTCAATCTCATAGAATACGGTAAAAACTTACAAAATTTAATGCAATTAAAAGACATGAACTGAAATAATTAGGAACCCTATCATACAAAACACATTATTTTACAAAACCTATTGCTCAGTCTATAATAATATTCTCTTTATATTCAGAAATAGATTTGGTCAGTTAAACACATTCTGATCATTATTATATTTATTGTCTATAAATTGTATCTTTATTTCATTTAAGCAAATATAACTGCCAAAGAATATAGGGTATGGTGGAGGTAGTAAAATTGAGAAAAAAGGTATAATGCCTACCATCATATTTTGCTAATAATGTCTGGACTTCTGAATACATCTGAGCTTCTAATAAACACTCTATTAAGTTTTCGTGAATATTAAAGTTCATTACTGGAAATTCTTTTAATAACTGGAAGATCAAAATCATCAGAGATCTGTAGGTAAAAACCTAAAAATTGTTAAATATTTTGCCAACATGGTCATATTTTTTTTATATGTGAATTACATAAAATGTGTATTGTGTATTGTATTTAACCATAAAGGGGTATGCAGCATTTTAATTATTATACCTGTATATATTTCACATCTAAATATATTATCAATATGCCCTATAATCCAGGTCGTGGTACAAATATTTAAATGCCTCCATTTAGTGATTAATCTAAATACCTACATCTTTCATAAGTTTGATGGCCTCTTTAATTTTTCCAAGTTTTCTAGCACACATTGCCAGTCTTCTTTTTATATACACAACTAAATTATTATCTCTTCCTATCAGTACAAAATAATACAAAATAATTATATCACTGATAATCTTCTGAAAGCCTGAACCTGGACTAAACAATAATGTGTTAACTACAACTGCAACTTGCTCTTCTAAAGCTAATTAACTTATATATTAGAATTCTCATCACATCTTTCTGCAATTCATAAGATGGAAAATAAATCTGTTCAGCACAACATAACTAAACAATTGTAATTGTTAATAATTTTCTTTCTCAATAAATATATTGTGTTACTTCCAAAATATATGATACAAACATCTAATGATATCAAGGTTTAGTTAAAGACAAAAACATAAAAAATAAATACATACTATGAACAGATTCTTGTATTGGAGATAAGTGTTGAGATGATAAAGGTTTTTTGTAATTTCCTTCCACAATTTTATATGCTTGTTTAAATAACTTCTCTGACTAAAAGTAACAATGACACTTAATTAAAATTAAGAATTGGACAAAGAGGGCAATACAATCTATCACATTCATAAAACAGGCATAATTTTGTTATTAAATGCAATAACTCTAAACTCTTTCATCAAATAAATTTTGCAAATCTACCTCATCTGATTTATCTGTAATCCAGTTCAGAAGCAAGTGTGAAAAACAAATTTAACAAACATCATTATAGAATAAGTGTATAGTAACATACCTCTAAAATTGTAGTTGTTTCTTCTTCTGCTAACAATATAAGAGCAGGTACACATCTGAAATTATTATTATATCAAATTCTATCTATTGATTTAATAGTAATACTAATCCAGCATGTATTACAGCATTTCTTGCTTGGAGTTGGTTCAAAGGGCTGCTAGTTTAAAATGATTGGTTTATAGAGGTTGTTGATTTAAAAGTGTTGCTGGTTTCAAGAGTTGCTTGTTTAAAATGGTTGGTTTATAGAGTTTGTTGATTTAAAAGTGTTGCTGGTTTCAAGGGATTGCTAGTTTAAAATGGTTGGTTTATAGAGTTTGTTGATTTAAAAGTGTTGCTGGTTTCAAGAGGTTGTTAGTTTAAAATGGTTGGTTTATAGAGGTTGTTGATTTAATTGTCTGCTGGTTTCAAGAGTTGCTTGTTTAAAATGGTTGGTTTAGAGAGTTTGTTGATTTAAAAGGGTTGCAGGTTTCAAGAGGTTGATAGTTTAAAATGGTTGGTTAGAGAGGTTGTTGATTTAAAAGGTTTGCTGGTTTCAAGAGTTGCTTGTTTAAAATGGTTGGTTTAGAGAGTTTGTTGATTTAAAAGGGTTGCAGGTTTCAAGAGGTTGATTATGTTTAAAATGGTTGGTGATTTAGAGAGGTTGTTGATTTAAAAGGTTTGCTGGTTTCAAGAGTTGCTTGTTTAAAATGGTTGGTTTAGAGAGGTTATAGAATTAAAATGATAACTGGTTTCAGGGGGTTGCTTTTTTAAAATGGTTGGTGATTTAGAGAGGTTGTTGATTTAAAAGGGTTGGCGGTTTCAAGGGGTTGTTCGTTTAAAATGGATGGTTTAGAGAGGCTTTAGAGAGTTGGTGGTTCAAAGATGATGTTACTTAAATGGTTGGTTTAAAGAGGTTTTTTTATTTCGGAGTCTTGGTGGTTTTATGGAGTAACCAGCTTAAAACGGTTGGTGGTTTCGAGAGTTTGTTAATTTGAAAGAGTTGGTGGTTTCAAGGCATTGCTAGTTTAAAATAGCTTGTGATTAAAAGAGGTTGTTAATGTAGGAGGTTTAGTGGTTTCAGGGGGATGACAGTTTAAAATCAGAGGAGAGGTTTTGTTTTACCACAAAATAAAGGAGATAAACTTACTCTGTATTTTTCTCCAAAGCTTCATGAGCAGCTTTTATTCTAGCTTGGGGATTCCGCTCCCTCCATGCCATCTGCATTACTAAAACATAAAACATAAAATATTGGAGACATTTTTCAAGTTGCTTCATTGTTGCATAAAAAGAAATCACACAATGGCACCAAAAATCTAAATTATTTGAAAATCATCTTGTTTAATAATTACAGGTATTTTGTTATAGGTACCAATTCAGATATAGGCCTACTCCATGTAAAGAAGAAAATAAAAATTTCTTGTGCGCTCTTTGAATTGTTTTCAAAATGACTACTTTTTGATTTTCTGATTGTCAGAGTGCACAGCCAAAACTGCAAATGCCACACATAATCTGACACGATAATCTGATATCATATTGACGCATTTTTGTCCAACCAGAAATGATGTATGTAAACAGACCTGTTTGAGTTTTTGCCTCTACCCATCTAATTCTAAACCAATTTTGATCGCGATTTTTAATTTTTATTTCTTTTAAGGGATAATCTCTACAAGATGGCAAGTTACCAAAATGCAAATTTTAACTTTTGTCGCTGACTTTTTTAAGCACATATTTGACCACTTTTTCAACTTTTTCATTTCATTTCTATTATTTTGAAAATTAACAGACATATTGATTCTGAATAAATTTCTACTTGCAAAATTTTGATATCACTGCCGGTTATGATGTCATTCAAATGTAAACGTGAAATTCAAATGCTGCAATTTGGAAGATATTTGAAAAATCCTTTTTGCAGCAAGATAGTATTGTTAGTTCAAAAGATAATAAATGATAAAATTCATCCCAGAAGTAGTGAATCAACCTCCATCTTGGAATGTATGACTTTTCTTTAAACCATTTTTTTAGGATCAGAGTATTATCTGATTTTTGAAATTTTGATGCTTACTGCACCTGCAATCGATTGCTAAAAATACAGTGGGAGCTGACTTTTTAATTTCAATTTAGAATTTTTTAGTTATTTCCGTTGATGATTTTCATTAGCTCAAACTTCCATATCTTGTGACCTTGTTCTTTGGCGAGCTTTTTACCTGCAAAAGAGTTTGCCCCTGTCGAGACCTATCCATTGATGTCTTCAATTTTGTTGTGCAATGTTCCGGTACTACAGCCATTTGAGAATTGCAATTTCCACCTTCTGTCAAGTGCCCTTATCTATATATGTCAAAATTTCTCTCATGTCCTTATTACACGTAATCTATTGTTCCCAATGATGTTTAAAATATGAGATATTATGATCAAAATTGCGGGAAAAAGGACATTGCGTATTTTGAAGAACTCTACAATTTCTTGAACATAAGAAACAAGGAGAAAAATTGATAAAATCGGATCCGGAAGGGCTTAAGCAATGTTGGAACTTTTCTTCATATCAATATAATTGACCAAGTTATCATGCGATTTGCATAATGTTGAATCTTTATTCAATTGCTTACAAAATGATAATGATGGATTTTTGAATTTCTGATTCAGATTCAATATTTTTATTTCTGGTTCAATAATTTCAGCAATGTTCAAAACTTCAATAGCCCATGACCTTGCATTTTGGCGACCTAGAAACCTGCACAAAATTTGTTGCCTCTGTCGAGATAAATCCTCTACCCACGATTTGCAATTTAAAATTGAAGGGTCATCGGAAAAAAATTCAAACCCTGATTTCTTGCTTTATATAAATGGTGGAATTTTAAAACTTCACCAGTTGAAAGGCGATATGATTTCAGTTTTAACCAAATTTGAAAAAAAATTTCAACTTCCCGTTTGGCCTGAAATGACGTAATTACATAACTTCTGGTCTATAACAGCTAGGTGAAAAGTGCAAACTGTTTTAAGAATAACTTGTGAAAAGTAATCGATATGATCTAAATACTTAGCTCCAGCTGCCATATTGGCCACCATTTTGAATTTTGGTTACAATTTTTCAGGTCCTAATTCAGGCACTGTTGATTGTCGACGTCTATGAAATTTAGCACATGGATACATTTGATCATTGGCCACATTTCTATGAAGTGCGATTTTTGAATTTCGAATATTTTTTCAAAATAGTCGAATTTCAAATTAAGTCACTTTAACGCCTGACCCACTTAATTCATGACCTTGAAAATTAGGTCAGATAAAGTTCATTATATTGTCTACATGTAGGTATTTTTTAACTTGTCCTACTTCAAAATTCACAGAGATATTTGTTCTTAAACATAGCAACAGCTTCGGAAGGTGTCACCTAATTAGTTTATCACTTTGAAAACTAGGTCATATGAAATTCAATATATTTCCTAGATGTCGGCAATTGCAAATTTGAGCTCCATGATATTCTAGATTTCGTTGAAATACGTTCACAATTGTCAGCGATTCTAGTTTTAGCTTTATATTTGTAACAAGAATATCAAATGATTGAAAACAGCTCATTGACTTACTTTCATATTCCGCTTTGCCAGCATCAGCCTCGCATGTAAAAAATGTCTGATGATCTTGTGCTGAGAGATTCATATCATAATATGTTAATGGATCTTTATTCGCCGCCCACTGAAACCTTTGATACTCAGAACCTCGGAATAGATTTAAAGGATTCCGCCATAACTTACAATCTATAATAAAAATATCAGGAATGAGAATCAGTCAATCACAATAGTTCATGGCCAAGAAAAGACCAAATATCCGGTTTAAAGATATATAATAATACATCTGACTAGATATACAATTGTAAATCAAAATAAGAAAATAATAGACTGTAATGAATTACAATCTTCAATTTGCAAGCCTCAGAAATGAAAATTGTCATTTAGAATATAACCTTACTCAATTCTTTTCAACTGATAACATCAAAAATATTATTTTCTTTACTGCAATGACATCACACTCTTTTAATAACTGGTGTGGCTTATTGATTTTATGACCAACTCAGAAAGCTTCTTAACCCCTACTTAAAGCCACAGTTGATTTATTTTTTCAATAATCCTCACTCACCTGCTATAGTTTGTTGTTGTGTTGTATTTGTTGATGTTGAAGTTGTATTTGATGTTGTTGTTGTCTCGTTGCTGTCTGATCCACATAATAACGGGGAAATATGATTCAAGGACACTTGTTCTATAAATGATGTGCCATATTTCTTAAAATACCACCATTCAAATATCTGAATATAACGAACAAAGAATCAAATTTTCAGAATTTAACAACATGTAGCCATTTGTGACTTTTAGAGTGTTGAAGATCTAAAAAAAGTCAACCATGGGAGAAAATTTACACATTTCATCAAAATTTGATCAAGATGCTAACTAGACTGTTTAGGAGGTCAAATAAAATGATTTTCAAAAACAAGGACATGAGACATTGGAGAGGCAATGTATGTGATTGTATAAAAATCAATAAGCCAATTTACAACAAAATAGTTATTAATTATATCTATTTCTTTTAATTTCAGTCTAAATAATAATGTCATTTATCACAGATCAAAAGGCCATAATTGTTTTCTGTATCTTTAAGAGTACTAGTAATTTTTGGCCTTGATATAACAAGTAAAGGATGTTCTTTACATATTTTTCTTTTGGTTCATTCTATTTTCTTTCAATTGACATTTGAGCTACGTGACGTTAGTGCTGACATTTTATCAGTTACCGTGGTAACAGGATACTTTCAGTTTAAGGCATTAAGAGGAATGATCATGGTAATTACTATGGAATTAAAGATATTCTTTGAATTATTTATAAAGTTTGTACAAATGTTATACATAAATGAAAGTCAAATCTTGAATTATTTCTTGTCACTAAATCCAAAACAGAAACATATTTTACTAGAGGCTAGTAGGCAAAATAATGAATGTGTTTTATTATAAAGGTATACTATATTTAAGAAGAATGTCAACTGGTTAATTCCGGCCGTGTTGTGTAGGGCTTTTCTGCGCAGTCTCCATTCATGACTTACTTCATTTTTAAACACAAAACAGACAGTTTCAGACTCTTAAAACAAAATTGTAGAAATTACCATTTAAATAACAGAAAAATTATTACAGTAATGAAATCAATAATTAACAGGATAGAAAAGTCCTTTGACATTGACAAAGAATTCTGGAAGCCTAATTAATTATTTAAAGGTTTTCTAAAATTTCTATACCAAGCAGGTACATTGATAGAATTGATTTACACCATTCCTATTTTCAATCTGATGTTTGTGGTTCTTGTAATTAAGTAAATAAGTAGGACTCAAAAAATGAACTCTTATGGAAAACTTATGAAACAAACCTAAAGGTGTTAAAATGCGAACATGAGAAAGAATTAAGGAAATAGAGTTAATAAATCAATATGCTATGTGAGTATTATCATCCGGCCATAATTATTCTGCTCTCCACTATCGAGTCTAGTGTAAAAGATATTTAAGCTAAAATCAATATGAGAATAAGGAAAGCAATATTGACGTCAGAGTCGCCTTCAACTTGTATCTTAACGCCTATTTCTCAACATCATTGATTTTATTTCATTAGTACAAACTTTGAATTGAATGTCCATTTATAATGGAATGAAGAAAGGTCAATCTGATCTTAAAAGCCATAATTTTAGAATTTGTCTTATCTCGACTCCTACGAGCACTAAAAAAAAAGAACTTCAAAAATATCCCTTTCTTTCCTTACAAAAGTTATAATTACATGTACATCATATTGAAAATCAGTAATTTGTGTTTGATGTATCTAATATATGTTCATACAGTAACAAATTTATTGAAAGAGATGTATTGTGTTAACAACTATTATCCTAACTTTATTGAACACAAATTATAACTACAACTACTTTAATTACAAGCGATTAATATATCAGGTTTTATTTAAGTCATATAGATCAGGCATCATGTTTGCAGGTGAATCAACAACATGAATTCAATATCTGTAATGTATACACTGAACACTGGATGAAAATGAAATAAATCATGTACCCTGAATGTCAAGTTACAAAGCTGGAAGCTTAAGAATTAATGTTATTCATGGTTACTAGGTAATTTCCTTTCATAGTTATCTAATGAATTTATACTGCTTTAATAGAAGCCGCTGTTGTTGAAAGGGTTAAATCCAAATTCTGTACCTTACTAATACTTTGATTATATAAATACATTGCAGACAAGTTATTGTTACTGAATGTGATTAAAAATGATATTCTACTTACCAGTATAAGACCAGAAATAAGTGATGAGGTTCCAGTCAAGGCAACATAAAACTTCGGGGTTAAAGTATTCAAAAACATTGAGGCTGAAAATACACAATAAAAACATAAATATTGGGTCAGTAAATTGATAATTGATGTCATAAATATCTGAAAAGGAAAATGCGGATCTGTTGGCCTGAAGGGTTTAATATTTTCCTAAGGCCAACTGCCAAGGTTAATATTGCACCCTTGAGGATGATAAATCCCAGTCAACTAAAACCGCAAGTCATGAACTGTTTTGGCATATTTCTCTGGCATTTACACAGAACCTTTTTATCAGCAATCACAAATTTTACAACTATTGGTAAAATTTCAACAGGAAACTATTTGCAATTTTTATTTACTATAATCTTCTGCTGAAAACTAAATTGGGTAATCATACAGTGTGTAGATTATATTATTAAGGGAGGTGATGAACAGTTTAAATCAAAGATGATTATTTTTTCATTGAATAACATTTGTTAACAAAACTTGTAGGTAAAATCAGCTTAGATAATATATGTATACTGCTAAAACATCTTTTAAACTTGGCATATTGAGAACAAATTGTAGTTCCCTTTGGTAAAATGTTTTTTCAAATCCAGTTATAATGCTTTTCATTCGGTGCTTGATAATCTGTGAATGGGGATCTCGGAATTAAAATAATTGTGGCATTATTTCAGAACAATGTATTTAATGATCTCATATGATTGAATTGTCACTAGTAAGGTCAAATAGGGGTCAGGATGATTATACAAGACAATAGCTGGGTATACCAGGCTGTTAATAATTGATTCTGAGAAACTATTCTAAATTGCTAATTCTAATACCTTGAAATATAAACATATAAAGCTCATTATTTTAACATCAGGATTTACTGGAGAGGTAGAGTCTTGGTAGTTTTTTATTCCAAAAGTTTTATGAATTGATGATAAATAAATTCAGTACCAGAGATGAATATTAATTCAGAAGCTATATAATGGAATTTTTTCACACCTAGCCATTAACATTTCAGAAGATTGACAAATCATCATTGAGCTATGAAACAGCAGTAGAGAAGCTATTTATATATAAATTATTAATATTTTTATAACATGTTCTGTTTATTATCACTTTATTTAATGAAACCACATTTATTATTCACGATAAAAGTTTTGATTTTCTATATCCAGTAGTTTTAATGTTTTAACATCTTTCACAATATTAACAATTCAATCACATTGTAATTGTAGTGATAATGAACATCTTTAATTGTAAAGAGGTTATTAAAATTCTTAATATGTATTGTGGACACTGACAACATCAATTCACACCATTCCAAGTTTCAGTCAGAGTTTTGTTTGTCTTGCAGTTCCACAATATTAAATTTTAAAAATGTTTAAATGGCATCAATATAACGTCCTCTGATATCATTAGCAGCTTTCGCAATACTGACGTCATAAATTTATTAGTTTTAGTGGAATTTCAAGAAACACTGATGTCTAATAATACAAATCTATGTGTCCCTATGTGTGCCTTAATTTACATTAAAAGAGTTTAAAAACGCATTTAAAATACTGCTTTTGAAACTAGTTCAGGGGCAATGTGAATCCCTTATAATATTAAACATCACATTGTGGATGCTAAAAAGGCTGTAAATAATAGAAGGGTTTTAAATCTATTTTCTTGTATTATATTTACAGATGAAAAGACCAATTTGAAATATGGGAATAGCCCAAAATATCAACCCACAAGAGAAATAAAAAATGGAATGGCCAGTAAGCAAGTTGTGTCGTGACAAAAAAATCAGGAGAAAGGTATTAAAGTACAAAAGGGCTTAAAGCTATGGGGGAAGATGTTGAATTCCAAGCACAGTGCTGTACTCAGCTCTAGTATGTTCTTGTTCATCAAGAATAGAATGTAAAGAGCATAAAAAAACATACTTACAATCATACATTTTTGAGAGTTAAATTGGAAAATCCAGTATAATATATGTCAGTTTTCGGTTGTAATTACAGCTTAGAGAACTTATTCACAGCTTCTTCCAAAAAATTAACACTATCCACTTCAAAATATCTATGATAACAGATTTTCCTTGAATAATCTTTCAATCAATTTCCTGCATTATTATATTAAGGAACAAGAAGTTAGTAAGGATATGCTGATAAGATTATAGCACTAGAGAAGCCTGAGACCAGTACTTTGTAAGCCCTAAAAAAAGAACATACAAAGAACATACAAAGAACATATAACTGACATCTACTTCCATGTATTTTACGATATGTCCACTACTAATTGTGACTGATAACTTTTCTCTCAAGCAATGTTTATCACACCTTGTTTAAATCCAATATCGGATATACATGAGATACAATAACTTTTACTGACACAATATTATACACTTTATTCAGCTTTTAAAAACAAAACATCATCTAATTATTCCCAATGGACCAGTCAAATAAATATTAAAACTAAACATTAAAGTCATGCCAAGTTGAAAGCTCAAGCTAAAGAATGAGTTCAATTGTTCAGATACTCCTTGCCTTACTGACAAGAAAGAACCCAGTATCTTGTCAAAGATTATATTACAGCTTTAACTCAGGTCACTAAATTAAAGTAAAAGATAAAAAAGGGAACCAGAAATCAAAAATATATATTTAAAAACTAAAGCAATTGAACGAAATATCACAAATTGGGCTTCCGATTTTAAAGGCAGTAGAAAATTGTAAATATTGTTGGACCTTAATAATACAATAACCACCACACTTAAACAGTAAATACTTCTCTATTATCAGACAAATATCTGCTCTTTATTATCAACTGATTACATTCAACATAAATTCAAGAAAAACCTATACAAAGAACATGTCAGGTAATAAGTGGGCTTGTACAACTATAACTCCTTTAAAGCAGTGATCAATACTATTGTTTAGGTTGATCTTACTGACAAAATCTCAGGTAATTAGTCAAGTAAATTAGTAATTATCCTCATGACATCAATGCTTACATTGAACACATCTCGATTTGTCACACTCTAAAAACAACTTCTGTCATTGACAAAGGTACACAATTAAAATCATGTAAGTTTGCATTTTTTCGAAAATTCAGAAATGAAATGAAAGGAGCTTGATGTCCTAGTCTTCTGCACCTTATGAGCTAATAAGGACCGCCAATGCCATGCAGTCTTCGATGAGAGAAATTTGGCCAGGACTGAGGCATTAGCTTACTCTTTTTGTGATTTCCAACTATGGACCTTTAACATGCACAACTTGTAGCACTTGAAAATTCAGATTTTGGATATTTTAATAATGTATCTTAAATAAATGGTCTTATTTTTTTTATCATAAATTATTGGTATGTATATAAACATACATGTATATTGTTGACCAAACTCACTATCATTTTCTCTCAACATATTTCATCAAACTAAATGGGTTATCCTTAAAACAAATTTCATAAAGATTTCCACCATTTAATATGTATTTTGACTTTCTTTTCTGCTTTTCTGTTCCGTTCTCAAACTGTATTGTCTACACATGATGTGAACCTAATTTTTTTTTTTGAATAAGGAAAAAGAAAAATTCACTTTCGCAAATTCATTTTCTCAAATTCAGATAATGGATTTTGCTCAAATTCAGATAATGGATTTTATCAAAATCAGATGATGGATTTTCTCAAATTCAGATAATGGATTTTCTTAAACACAAAAGCAGTAATCAACTCTTCAAACCTTCAAACAGATATGTGTGTTGCCTAAAAGACATATTATGCTGTATCAAAAAATTTAAAAGAATTAGATATAGTTGTAGGCCTATAATTTTTAAGCATGTTGAATTATCCGATTATATACAGATTTAATATCAAAATTTTAAAACTTTTGGAAGATTTTATCCCAGGTATACAAAATACTTTGTTTACAAAACTTTCAAATCTATAAAATAAGATACCTTTAGTCATTAAATAGGCAATAAACAAAGTATACATATTAGTATTAAATTTAATACAGTATGAATCAATTGTCAACATCTGTTCACTGTGAAGTGGAAGGGCAATAAATTAATTCTCACAAACTAGTATAAATCACATAGCATTAGATTAGCAAATCAATATCAAAATATTTAAATACTTCTTATAGCAGTATTTTATTGTATACAATGCCAATCTACCATATAACATGTGGACTTAAACTTATATGAACATGTCCCCAACATTTAAATTTTGTTTTTTATGAACTGAGAGGAAAGAAAATAAACCTAAACGTACACATATCACTGAAAGATGAATAACCAAATAATGATAACTTAAGATGTACGATTATCCACACAAGAATATAAACAGTTGTCAATATTATTCACAAGCAAATACAATACTGTTATAAACACAACTAGACCTTCAAACTACACGAAAATGACAGAACAGCAAAATTGAAATTTTTATCATATTAAACTCAATAATCATCTATATAGCAAGGTGAACACAATCCTATTGACTCACTGACTAGTTTTGTAGAACACACTTTTGCATTTTTCCAATAAATAATGAAAAATCCTTGAAATGTGACCTTCACTGGAGATGACGAGTTTGAATGTATTAAATACGGTTTCTAAGACTGGCTGATCTCACAAGCAGGTCGTTCCTCGTCAATTCAATATCAGTGTATTTCACAATGGACAGACAGAAAAAAATCAATACAGAATTCCTAGCAGGCATTATATTCCCAGCTAACTGGTTTTGTACTCATATTTATTGGAATGGCTTAATGAGTAGCTTGTACAGCTAAATAATCACAGAGGGAGATGGGCTAGAAGGATCACAGAGTAAATTAGGATAGGAAAAATCAATACCAAATGTCAAGTAGACAACAGAGCAAGGAAACAGAAATTGAGCTGACCAATAAGCTACCAGAAAGAACACAATAAGAAAGTACACAAGGTAGACATAGATGGACTCTTATGTTTCAGAAGGAAATATCAGCCAATCTTTCATATCATTCATTCAAGGGCCTAAATAATTAACTTCTAAAGAAAATTCAAAACAAATTATCACATTGCAATAATAAAAAAGACATTGAACTTTGATTCATATTTCTGTTCTCAAAAGGTTCAGGAGACAAAGCAGTAAATTAGATGTTAAAGGTAACAGTAATGAATATCATAAATAGATAAAGAATAATACAGATAGCTTTGTGAAGCAAGGTGACACGTCTACCAGCAGCTTTGATTGCAAGTACAAATAATTGTTTGTTGTCCATTCACATTTGGTTCATGTCTATTCTATAAAGAATTATGTTCAGTCGGTGACAAATTATCAGATCATTACAAAAATAAATAGGAATCATCTGCATAATGACGTTGACCTATAAAATAAAAATAAAAAAATCCACAGAGAATTGTTGCCTATAGAGAGATCATGAGTTGCACATATAGCTAACACTATGAATTTGCGAATATAAGTAGACACAATATTTCAGTGAAAAATTATCAGATCATTACGAAAATCAATAACCTACAAAATAAAAATCAAAAGAACCCATAGAAAAATGTTGCCTGTAGAGTGAGCATGAGATACACCCTATAGGTAATTGAGTAAAAAATCGCTAAGTCAGACACAACACAACAATAAATACGTGGAAGTATAAAAACAGGAACAGTATGATAGATAACTGGACATCCTACTTTAATAGTTCAGCCAGACTATGTCCAATCAATTTCATATAAAAAATGTTATCTTCTAAACAGAAAGACACCTGGTCACAGATGCTATAGAGGATAATCATTATCAATTCAATCTAATATTGTTAGTAGTGCTGGCACAATATATCGTATCGCGATACATCGACGATACCTGTATCATATCGCAAGGTTGTGTATCAATACATGACGATGCATGGCATTCGATAAAAAAGTGGGTAATATTTCATTAACTAGTCGGTGAATGCAACCTTATTCCATCATAAATTCTTTTCGTAGACTTCTCTCTGTCAAGAATTGTGCCGTCACGAATGTTTACACACAATTGTGGACAGATCATGAACAGATATGGGTGTTTGAAAACCTCAACCAGACACCTATAAGAGTTATCATGTGTAATTCTACTTCACAGCTGCAGTTTAATAACCAACATGGATAATATTATAAACTAGTGTCAAAAAGAAAGGATACCAACTGTTTGCTAAGACATTTAATAACAACTAAAGAATGCAAAATTTTTGAATTGGTGTTATGCTTTTGGGAAATCCTGCAAACAACATCTGTACAATATTTCATTTTAATAAAATCTGTACAATCAATATGACAAGCCTTTAAACATGGGTGGGGCTGAAAACTGAACATTTCATTAGAGCACTGATCTAAGAAACAACAAGAAATGTCACACCACACATACAAAGTCAAGTCAGTAGCGGGTATGTCACCCTGAGAATCAATACATACCAGAACATGCGTACAGACTGATGTCGCAAACGTGTTAAGTTGTAGGAGTGACATGGACTGGTGAACATATGCGCCTAGTTCTGCCAACGTTGAATTCACAAGGCCCATAACAGTCTGTTGTTCCAGTGCCAAGGCGTCAGGAGAATAGCAATAGGGATGACCACAGGTACGTATGAACAGGATAGTCTATTATAAAGAGTGTATGAGTTTCCTGAAAGACCCCCATGAAAAATATAAATTTTGTTTCATTTCTTTAATAAACGTTTATTTAAATTGTTTTCACTGGGTAAAAATGTCGAAATTACAGAAAAACAATGAGATTTTTGCCTATCAGCTGATATAGCCTAATATACTGGTAATAAAAGTAAAGGTAAGAAACTTAAGAGTTTGTTTACTTTCCTCACAGCTTGCACGATCAGCTAAAGGGCGTTGCCTGGTCTAGCGTTGGAGAAAAATTCATGTCATGAACTGCCCTGATTCTTTGTTGTAGCCACAAATGGGACGAGAAAATATGTGTCTGAACGTTTTTCGAAAGATTTATGTATCTTGGTGGTTTTCACTAAAATTTCGATTTCGTGGAAAATTGTGCCCTATTCAATACCAGATTTATCCGTCATTTTTTATGTCAACTCGACGATCTTGATCTCCTTGTAAAGCTTATTCAATTACGAAAAGAATGTCGTTGGGGTATTTAAAAATTCCACTTAGTTTGGCTCCTAGAAATTTTTTCCCGTTTCCACCTGAAATTTTCACTTTTCCACGATTACCAACCAAAATAATTATTTTTTTGAAAACCCCAACAACAGTCTTTTCGTAATGTTATTGTCTACATATGTGCCAAGTTTGATGTAGATTGATCCATTCACATTTTTTCAATCCTGAATTAAAGGTTTGAAATGTCCAATTTTTATGGCAAGTTTAAAGGGCTGTCAACCCATTAAAAAAAACTCTGATTGACATGCAGTCCGATTTAAACTGAAGAGCAGGACCCCAAATCATCAATAAATGCACAACAGGTCTCCAGAAATCATTCTTTCATATATAAATTCAATTTTTCCAAAACATGAAATAGACCAGGCAACACCCTTAAATTATCAGTAATAAACCATTCTGCGCCATATGTCTTTGATTTCTTTCTGTTCAGTAATAATAGACAGGTTCCGCAACAGGCGGAATTGCTGGCTGGATGAATACGTATCCTTAAGTGTAAGCGTATGTGACCGGTACATTGTGCGTTCCGCTATCCCGTGCTGGTTATTAACTAGTCATTTATATCCAATGGGATAAGTTCAAAATATTTTGTGAATAAACAAGTATTGTGTGTTTCAAACCATATTTGTGTCGGCTAGTAATTTTTATAGGCCTATAAGCTTACGCTTATATCTAAATCATATGAGTTTTAGTGGGATAATGTCACAGTGGTTTCACCCGTTTACAAGTTCAACCGTGGTTGTTTCACCCAGAGGCTAAAAAATATATGGTTATTTCACCCATAGTGGATTCACCCCCTATATTTATTGCTAACACAAATAAAAACATACATTCTATATTTTATTTCACTTTATTCGTATCATAATTGATAATAGTTGTTAACAAAAACAATAGTTGTGCCTATACCTATATATTGTCTATCTTGTTGCAGATATGTACCTTATTCATAATATTTATCCATATTTCACTAACAATAATTTATTTATTTTGTTCCAGAATAAAGACCAGCTGTCTTTCTTAACAGATATCTTGTAGATAATTCTTTATTTTCATATTTCACCCATTAATGCATCAGTTTAAGCTTTCACGTAAAACATTAAGTAGATTAAGTACTGGTAATCAGAAAAAGTGTTAAATTAAATATCACTTAATTATTCACAACTCAACATATTGTTTAACAGAATGATGTAGAAATGAACCAGTGGTATTTATACAGATCTGACCAAACTGTAGCTTCTTGATTTTCATTGAACTTATTTGTTAACTTAACCACTGATAGCCATGTCACAAAATGCATGCAACAACCACAATAAACAAACCGTAACAAAATATATCTTCGCTCTATTTCAAGATATTGCCTTTTTTATACTGGAGAGAAAGTTATTAGTTAGGTGTGTGTGAGGGTGTGTTAGGGTGTGTGTGTGCGGGGGGGGGGGGGGTAGGTTCTGTGACTGTGTGCTGTTTTGTCATTGGTCGGGGTGGGAATGGGGAATACACCAGTTTTAAAACCAGAGGGGGGTTTTGTAGTTGTGAAAGTAATATAATATAGTAATCTATACCTTAAATGAAATTTTGTTTTCAAATGCAATAGATCTACTTACTTAGTTTAAGTGGCCCTCTTAAGATGTAAATTACAAACATAACGAGAATAAACCAAACAGCCCATAAATAAGTCCAGGACCACGCTATCCATGATTTTAATTTCTCAAAAAATCTTGACAGGAAGCCAGCCATTTTGGTATTCAGATCCGAGGAAAATACAAGTAATATTGCTGTCTAGAATGAAATATATTTTTATAGATTTGACTTCGTACTCATTTGCGAAAAAAATTCAGAGAAGTACAATTTGTAAGTATATATTTAAAAATTAATTTCCAGAAAGATTATCAACTATCACAAACGCGGTAATTCTATGGATGCGGTTCTGTCCAAAATGGTGGAAAATTCAATTGAAGATTGTTTATCTTTATACCTTTAAATTAAGCTAGATCTAATTATATGTTTGTGCGAATTACATATTATTTGCAGGTAGGGTAAACCTAACACACCATTTTGGAAACAAACTATATCTAAAACTTTTTGTTTGTGATATGTTGATATGTTTCTCATAACAAAAACAAAGTGACATAGATCTAGATCTGGAATAAAACCAAGGGAAAGAAGTAGACAATCGGATTGTATAGGCTAGTAGGGGTGTCTATAAAACGAAGACCGAAGATGGAAGACCTCTATAAAACGAAGACCCAACTATAAAACGAAGACCCACTCTGGGTGTCTATAAAACGAAGACCGAAGATGGTAGACCTCTATAAAACGAAGACCCAACTATAAAACGAAGACCCAACTATAAAACGAAGACCCACTCAACTATAAAACGAAGACCCAACTATAAAACGAAGACCCACTCAACTATAAAACGAAGACCCAACTATAAAACGCCCAACTATAAAACAAAGACCCAACTATAAATCGAAGACCCACTCAACTATAAAACGAAGACCCAACTATAAAACAAGAACCCACTCAACTATAAAACGAAGACCCAACTATAAAACAAAGACCCACTCTACTATAAAACGAAGACCCAACTATAAAACGAAGACCCACTCTACTATAAAACGAAGACCCAACTATAACTAGCTGATACAAGATTTAAAGTGATACCGTACATTACTTAGGATTGCTGTATTTTTCTGATTATGATTATGTCGATTAGACCTTTTCTTTCTAGATGCCACCTGTGTAATACAGAACACAAACGTAGCCTTTGAAGTGAAGGTTAATGTGGATAACCTGATCACATATCAAAAGGAAAGAAAGAATATCTGCAATATTGAAAAGCAGAAACAGACTTTTACTGCACTTTTCTGTAAACAAAAGGGTCAAACAATTGTTAACGCTGACCACACACCCAATTAAATCAGATACCAAGACTAATTCTTTTTGAAGTCCTGACATTGAAGGAAAATTTGTTTATACTTCATTTTATGCCAAAATGACTAGCTCTATTAAACATTTTCTAAACCCTTTGTCCTGATTTCACGTATTGTATTCTGTATTACACAGGTGGCATCTAGAAAGAAAAGTTCTAATCGACATAATCATAATCAGAAAAATACAGCAATCCTAAGTAATGTATCACTTTAAATCTTGTATCAGCTAGTTATAGTTGGGTCTTTGTTTTATAGTAGAGTGGGTCTTCGTTTTATAGTAGAGTGGGTCTTCGTTTTATAGTAGAGTGGGTCTTTGTTTTATAGTTGGGTCTTCGTTTTATAGTTGAGTGGGTCTTCGTTTTATAGTTGGGTCTTCATTTTATAGTTGAGTGGGTCTTCGTTTTATAGTTGGGTCTTCGTTTTATAGTTGAGTGGGTCTTCGTTTTATAGTTGGGTCTTCGTTTTATAGTTGAGTGGGTCTTCGTTTTATAGTTGGGTCTTCGTTTTATAGTTAAGTGAGTCTTCGTTTTATAGTAAGTGGGTCTTCGTTTTATAGTAGAGAGTCTTCGTTTTATAGTTGGGTCTTCGTTTATAGTAGAGGGTCTTCGACAGTTGGCTTCGGGTCTTCGTTTTATAGACACCCAGGCTAGTAGGCCTATATGAATACCAGTCAAATCGTTGACATGTGAACTCAGCTTGTCGACAGATTTCAACTTGTCGACACAGTTCCATGAGAGAACATGTTGACACAATTCCATGAGAGAACATGTCGATTGTCGACACAATCATATTCGAAAGCCATAATGTTGATTAATCGGTTATCTCTGATCTTTCAGTTAATTGAATGATCGCTGATCATTGTTAATCAATGGATTATCAACCGAAGCAGGTTGGATAAATAACCTCTGGACTGTCAGAAATTCTGGAGTTCATCACGTGAGCAGTTCAATTTTTGCCTCTGAGGCAACACCTCTACTATGATTTCAAGGGAAAAGGAAATGAAGAAACGCGTGTACAACAAGAGAGGGCTTTGCTCTTGCCGCCTTCACTCTGCTGCACTCAAATTAAGCTTTTTTTTTCAAGGATTTCAGTGAATACTAGTCAACTTGGGTACATGTAAACTCGGAGACAGTTGAACCGGAGACAACTCGGGAACAACCATAAGTTAACTCAGAAACAACTTCGAGTTAACTCGGAGACAACTTCAACCTAATATATATTATGGAAATTAAAATGATATCTTAAAAACCTTTTGTTTTCGAATTTCCGATCATGCGATCGGAACTTCTTTTAAACATGATTTCGGTAGTAAGTGAGATCAGCGATAGATTGTTTATCCCGTTCGGAACTTCCTTTATAAACGGTTTCAGTAAATCTAGGCCCGATTAAACAATTAAAAAACTAATTAATTAATAATGAAAACACAATTACTGATACATGTGATCTTTCAAACCGAGATCAGCGGTAATGTACTTGTCCGATGCCTGACATATGAAATTTTGTTTGTCGGCCCATTTTATGAATAGCGTTTCACTTGTTTGACAGTCTGTTTGGAATTTGCAAAATAGAATATAATGATTAGCTCATATGAATAGATAGGCTAGATCTTTTATTGTTCGGAGGCAAACGTAATGAAAAGTAACAATGAATAGGGGCCTAATCTTTATTTGAATGACCTAAAATATGAACTAAATTTGTCCCCGGGTTGACTGGAGAATATTGTCTCTGAGTTGAATTTTTTCTCCGAGTTAACTAACAAAATTGTGTCTCCGGATTGACATGTACCCGAGTTGACCGAGTACAATTTCACTGGCACTCATACTAATCATTCCAAGACATATTTGACTTTAAGACTATGAAGTGGATATTTATTATGAAAGCATTTTTATACGCCCACATGGAAATGTGGACGTATATTGTCGTCGCCCCTGTCCGTCCGTCCGTCCACATTTGTTGTATCCACGATAGAGGCTACAGGTTTTATCCGATCTTAATGAAACTTGGTATACATGTATGGTATTGATGATATCTCAGTCAAGTTTGAAAAAGGAAATTATCGCATGAACGGTTTTTGAGTTATTGCACTTGACTTAGTAAAAACACGTCAAATTTGGGTTGTATCCACAATAGAGGCTACAGTTTTTATCCGATCTTAATGAAACTTGGTATACATGTATATATTTATGATATCTCTGTCAAGTTAAAAAATGGAAACTATCGAATGAACAGTTTTTGAGTTATTGCCCTTGACTTAGTAAAAACAGTTTTTATCCGATCTTAATGAAACTTGGTATACATGTATATATTAAGCATATCTCGGTCAAGTTCAAAAATGGAAATTATCGAATGAACGGATTTTGAGTTATTGCCCTTGACTTAGTAAAAACGCGTCAAATATGGGTTGTATCCACGATAGAGGCTACAGTTTTTATCCGATCTTAATGAAACTTGGTATACATGTATATATTGATGATATCTCGGTCAAGTTCAAAAATGGAAATTATCGAATGAACGGATTTTGAGTTATTGCCCTTGACTTAGTAAAAATGCGTCAAATTTGTGTTGTATCCATGATTGAGGCTACAGTTTTTATCCGATCTTAATGAAACTTGGTAAACATGTATATATATTGATCAGATCTCAGTCAAGTTCGAAAATGGAAATATCGAATGAACGGATTTTGAGTTATTGCCCTTGACTTAGTAAAAACGCGTCAAATTTGGGTTGTATCCACGATAGAGGCTAAAGTTTTTATCCAATCTTTATGAAACTGCATGTATGGGAATTATCGAATGAACAGATTTTTATACACCAACATGAATATGTGGACGTATATTGTCGTCGCCCCTGTCCGTCGGCCTGCCGGTCTGTTGGTCCGTCAACATTTGTTGTAGACACTATAGAAGCTACAATTTTCTATGGATTTTAATGAAACTTGACGGCAGTCAAGTTCGATTTGGACAATTTTTCGATAAGCGGTTTTGGTGTTATTGCCCCTGCCTCTATATTTGTTGTAGACAAGATAGAAGCTACAATTTTCAATCGATTTAAATGAAAGTTGGTGTGAGCATTGAAATCGATAAGACGACGATCAAGTTCGAATTTGAAGATTTTTAGATGAACAGTTTTTTAGTTATTGCCCTTGACTTAGTAAGATTGCATCAAAATTTTATTGTGAGTTCAATAGAAGCTATAATTTTCAATGGATTTTGATGAAACTTGGTGTGAGCATTGGAATTGATAAGACAGCAGTCGAGTTTGAATTTGGCAATTTTTTTTTAGTTTCGATGCAATAAATCCTCCAATTTTCAGAGGATTTTCATGAAACTTGGTGTGAGCATTGGAATTGATTAGACCTCAGTCAATTTTGGATTAGACCTCAGTCAACTTTGAATTTGACAGTTTTTCAATGAACTGTTTTGAGTTATTGCCCTTGACTTTGTGAAATTGCGTCATGATTCTATTGTGGTTTCAATAAGAAGCTTTAATTTTCAAAAGATTTTGATGGAACTTGGCATCAGAATAGATAAGACATTAGTCAAGTTTGAATTTCCGACTTTTTTAACAAATGGTTTTTTGATTTATTGCCCTTGACTTAGTAATATTGCATCAAAAATATTTGTGGGTGCAAAATAAGTTACAATTTTTTAATAGATTTGATGAAACTTGGTATGAATTTAGATAAGACGGCGGTCATGTTTTAATTTGACGATTTTCCATGAACAGTTTTTGAGTTTTTGCCCTTGACTTCAACATCCATTCAGTGAATGTTTTTGAGTCATTGCTCAATTTATTTTTCAAATTCAATGCTGCCAGTGGGCGTATGTTACCTTGCCTGATAAGCTATCTTTCTTTTTTTTCTAATTGAATAACCTTTTGAATTTAGCAGTATAATTTCAGCCCAGTTTCAGGTTTCATTTTAAACACATGTCCTGAAAAATTTTAATCATCAATGTTATATATTTTCAGTGTATATTTAAGATTAAGATGCATTAAAGACGACAATCCATGATGTTGGGGCAACAGAACACATTTGACCCTCGACAATCTGATAGTGCATTTGGATCAGAAAATAAAAATGTATTTGGAACCGGAGTAAATAGACAAACCACTTTTGGGTCCAGTGGATTTGAAGGCACTAATCCATCAACCTTTGGAACCAATCAAGCTTCTTCTAACCCATTTGGTGTTCAATCATCGTCTACACAAAATGTTACTTCCCCTGTATTTGGACATTTTGCCTCTAACAATCCAAGTGTTTCTGCTTTTGGATCTTCTACAGCTTTTACAACTGGAACAGGAATAGCATCCACATCTGCATTTGGAGCCTCAGATGGATCATTGTTTTTTGGAAATAATTCTGCCTCTACATTTGGTGCAGGCATGACACAAACATCTCAAGTATTTGGTAGTGGGCTTCCGTCGAGTTCTGTGTTTGGTGGTTCTACATTAAACTCATTTAATGTTGGTTCAACAGCAACTTCTGGAACAGCAACTTCTGGAACTGCAACTTCATCAGTATTTGGAAGCTCAACTTTTACATCTACACCAGCTACTTCATCAACATTTGGACCACAATCTTTTGGTACTCAGATTCCAAACCAGACTGCTGCATTTGGTCAGCAAACTTCAAGTAACACTTTTGGAGTAAGCTCAGTTCCCAAAAGTTCAAATATTTTTGGAACAAATAAATCCACCTTACCTGGTTCTGTTATTTCACATACGACACAAACATCATCAGCATTTGGTGTAAATTCAGTTACAGAAAGTAATGTTTTTGGTGGAACTCAGACTGACACTGGTACCGGTAATGTCACGTTTTATTATTTGAAATAGTTGTTTGCATTTTGATGGGAATGAGGTATATTTTTATGATATTTCAATATAAAGGTCATATATGTCAGTTTGAAGTCATTTACACTGGTGTCAATAATATTTCGAGTTTGAGGGGCAAGGAGAAATGTAGGTGACTGTGTGAATAAATATACAATATGCATTCCATAGGCGTTGGAAGGGTTGAAAAATTTTGTTTTACAATTGGGCATTTTAAAGTTTTCTGGTGCATTTGAATTAATTATTTAGGCTGATAATTTGTTCTTAATTTCACAACCACATATAGCATTATGATAAATTAAATAACAGCTATGACGTCATCCTTTGTTGTATTTATCCATTCTCTAGTAGAATGTATGAGTGTTGTTTGAACTACACAGTAAATGTCCACTATTTCATGAAAATTGTTCATTTTTTAAAAAGTGTCCATTATTTTCAAAAAAAGTGTCCATTATTTTTAAAAGTGTCCATTATTTTTTAGTTGTTTGGACCTTCTATCTTTTCACTGAGCAATTCAATTATATATCCAGTTTTATTTTTACAACGTTCCCTTTTGATATACTGGTACTGTAAAATACAGCTTGTTTTTGATTCTGTTTTTTTCTGATAGGCCTTTGTTAACAATTGCATCTATGTCAGTTTTTTTGCAAAGCTTTGCTAAACCTAATTGTTGTGGCATTAAAGTTCGATATATATCCTTATTGTGGGTTCTATATAGCACAGCGGTTAGAGCGTTGGTTCTTAACATCGTTTGCTTGGATACGTTATAATGTCGAACGTGAGTTCTAATCTCGATTGGTGTGTGATAGTCCAATGACCTTCAATAAGTCATCTTAACTCATAATTCCAGTCCACCCAACTGTAAATGGGTGCGGATTATCCGGGAAAGATCAATGCCAAAAGGTTTTATCCAAGGACCAGCTGGTAGAAAGGATCCCTGTCAAGGCGGACTTGTGAACCTAAGTTGTTATGCTTGTAAAATATAGTTGTTTCTTTTTTTCTTTTATTTTCATCTTCTTTTTGCTCTTACTTTGTTATCATCAGATGAAATATCAGAAAAAAGGTCTCTCCGTATTTGAAAATCGGGTTGTTCATACTAAATATTATCCATTGGCTTGACTTGTATTTCTCAAGGTGGATTGAATTATAAATATATCATTTTGACTTGCTGAATACATTATGTTTAGAAGACACCTGCAGAGTATGTTTGCCGCAGTCTAAATCACAATCTGAACCCACATAACTATTAATAAATCAATGAGTTGTGTTGATAACAATTAGTTTATCTTTGTAGGGCTATTATTTAAGTAAGATAGAGCACTCAAACTGTCTATTAAGCCAGAGAATGAACAGTATTCGGGGCTACGCCCCTCACACTGTCCATTACAAGGTGAATTACTTCGCAGTGAACTGAAATTATCAAATACAATGTACTGTGACTGTGATCCGACGTAAACATAGGTCATTGGCAGAAATTATGTCAGCAATCTTTTGTTTTCCTGTGATTTGATCCCAATTATAAGCGTTTATCTAATTGACGATAACTAATTTAGATGACTAGATGTCAGATTATACAGATTTTTTTTGAGTGTAGGGACCATTTGATTAGTTCCAGGATTTGGAATAGACAGAATATATATTTATATTCAATTATGTTAACAAAAAAAGAAAAATGAGACAGACAGAATGACAGTTGCCAATTTGCTGAACGTATTTTAATATTATTTTGTGGCCATATCATTGAAGGCTAAAGTTCTTTGTTTATTATAATTTTGATTGTGCTCTATAAAAATTGTTTTGGGCCCATTTTTATACGCATATTTTTACACATGGAAATGTGGGCGTATATTGCCGTCGCCCCTGTCCGTCCGTCGGTCCGTCCACATTTGTTGTATCCACGATAGAGGCTACAGTTTTTATCCGATCTTAATGAAACTTGGTATACATGTATATATTGATGATATCTCGGTCAAGTTCGAAAATGGAAATTATCGCATGAACGGTTTTTGAGTTATTGCACTTGACTTAGTAAAAACGCATCAAATTAGGGTTTTATCCACGATAGAGGCTACAGTTTTTATCCGATCTTAATGAAACTTGGTATACATGTATATATTGATGATATCTCAGTCAAGTTCCAAAATGGAAATTATTGAATGAACAGATTTTGAGTTATTGCCCTTGACTTAGTAAAAACGCGTCAAATTTGGGTTATATCCACGATATAGGCTACAGTTTTTATCAGAAATTCATATTTGACGATTTTTTGATGAATAATTTATGAGTAATTGCCCTTGACTAAGTAAAATTGCGTAAAAATTCATTTTCTGTAGACACTATAGATGCTACAATTATCTATGGATTTTAATGAAACTTGGTATGAGCATTGGAATTGATAAGAGGGCGGTCAAGTTCGATTTGGACGATTTTGCGATAAACAGTTTTGGAGTTATTGCCCCTGCCTCTATATTTGTTGTAGACAAAATAGAAGCTACAATTTTCAATGGATTTAAATGAAACTTGGTGTGAGCATTGGAATTGATAAGACAACGGTCAAGTTCGAATTTGAAGATTTTGCGGTGAACAGTTTTTTAGTTATTGGCCTTGACTTAGTAACATTGTGTCAAAATTTTATTGTGGGTTCAATAGAAGCTACTTTTTTCAATGGATTTTGATGAAACTTGGTGTTTTTGAGTTTTTGCCCTTGACTTCAATATCCATTTAGTGAATGTTTTTGAGTCATTACTCTATTTATTTTTTAAATTCAATGCTGCCAGTGGGCGTATGTTACCTTGCCTGGCAAGCTATCTTTCTGCTTGAAATATTTGATGCCGAATAAAAGTAGACACCGTTATTGAGTACAATAGCGGCCAGCTACTAATGACACCCCTGATTTATAATCAATGTTATTCTGTCTGAGAATGTTCATATCAGAAAAGAATATGATTGTCAGGAAATAATAATTGCGTCTATATCTCTTACGAAATTTATGAAAATTTTGTGTGAGTCGGAAAAAGGCATAGTTGGAGAAGTCAAAAATTTGTTACTTTTGTTCATGATTAATAAATAACATTTTATCAGTTTTTTTGTCCCTAAAAATATGAAGTTAAGAGAAATTCAAATATTTTATATTAATTAAAATTCAATCAAAATTTGTCGATTTTCAATATTTATATTTTCAGTGCCCTCAACAGGATCTCCTAATATATTTGGTGGAATTCAGACTTATTCCACCTCAGGATCTGACAGACTATTTGGTAAATCACCTAAACGAGACACACCAGAAAATAGTTCAAATCAGTTTGACATTGCTTGCAGCTCAAATGTATTTGGTCAATCAACTAGTCAAGATTTGAAACAGACATCTGAAGGTGGACATGTTGGATTATTTGGTAAATCTATTAAAGAAGATTTGAAAGGAACAATATTAAGTAAATCAACAGAACCGGGTGAATTAAGAGATCAAGGTATTTAAATGCTTTTTATACGCCCACATTGCTTTGTTATTGTTATGTGATGTATGACAATAAGTTCGGAGAGTTTAAAGAAGCATTTCCTTATTTTCAAATATATATATTTATTACATACATGTGTAATCCTACTATACCGATACAAGGGAAATCAGGCTCATGTAATAATTGAATCCATATTACACATACGTTGAATATGGTCGAACTACTTTTGCTACGGACTCGAATGATTGAGTCGCCATTTTTGTTTTCAAAAGCTGTGTCGCTTAGCGATTTCCCAGCTGCAGTGTCAACTTAAAATAACTCAAATGACAACAAATTACCATTAAACCATATTTTGAAGCTGGTCCAACCACCCATGGGCTATAATTTCCCCTGACAATGTCTTTAATCCCTTATTGACAACAATGCAACGAAATCAAGTCACATGTACAAGTTGAGCCGAGTAGGTTAGAGAGAACTCCCTATGATGTCATCTTATGTTTTTAATATAACATTCCAGGGGGAATCCAACTGCGAAGTAGGCCGTACACATAGGAGTTATAAATAGAATACGTCAAATTAGGTCAAATTTAGAAATACATTTTCACTCCAATTAAAACAGTAACTGCAATAGTATGTAATAAAAGTAGAACCGCACACTCGGGGCTTACGCCAATAAAAACCTATAGACACTTAAAGGGATAATAAGCTTTGTAAATTGGTGATAAGCTTGAATGAAATGGACATATTGTCAAGGTTTTTTTTGTTGTTACTATTTTATTTTGTCTAATATTTCAAATTAAAATCAATAAATTCCAATACCCGGGGGCCGCCATCTTTGTTAGGAAAAGTTCGTGGCATGACGTCACGTCGTAGATAGAATATCAAAATGGCAGAAGCTGGGGTATGTAGAGAAATAAAGACATAAGCTATAAACGAATACCAGATCCCATTAAGAATCAACAAAAGAGCTCAACAACATCGTTACAGGTTCGACGGTGGATACATTTTACTTCTCAACAAATAAAGTCATGTGTGAAAAACATTTTCTACCGACCGACTTCAAAGTCGGTAAACAAAACGGCTTTGCCTTTGGTCCTGGTTCTAGAATTGCACCCGGTGGTAACTGGTAAGTGGCTGAAAGGCACAGATTTTCATACGGTTTGTCTCTTTTGTTTACAACCTGTACCGTCCGGTCTAGATATCTTTTATACTAAATTTTTTTCCGGAATATCCAGTCCTTGTAATGCAGATTGTGGCATGCTATTGTAAGTCCTGATTGTCAAGATTGATTGCGTTCTGGCTAGGGCTGCAACGATTCCTGAAGTGACGATTCGATACACTAAACGATACCCGTGCGACAATACGATTTATTGCGATAATAAATCGCGACTCTTTGTTAAAAGGGGGAAGAAAGAGAAAACTGATATTAATATTAATATTTAAACACCCTTTTCAATATTTGGCACAAGTACAGTCTTTTTGTACATACCTCACTCTGTTTTCATCGGCACTGTTTTACTTACGCAACATTGGCAATGGCAGCCTCCATAAAATGACAATTTCAGCCGAAAATCGCGTAATATTTAATTTTGACGCGGAATATATGTCATTATATAGTTTGGACGTAATTATAACATGTCTTTTTACTGGAAAATTGTATTATTGACATAAAGCTTATTATACCTTTAAGTGCTGTTCTACCATTATATACCATAATTGGACTGCTAATACTTATATCAATAAAAAGAAGAGGTGTTTTAGATGGTCCCACAAGTCCTTAATTAACTCGTAATTAGGTGAGCGTGGTTGTAATAACAACATATAATTGGAATTACGAAAGCACAGGCCGAGGTAAAAAATTCGGTTTACAAGGAATAGTGAACATCATTACAATTTCTAAAATTTAAATTCTGCATCTGTGAACAAAAATATATATAATTAATTAATCTGAATAATTTAAGAAGTAATCGGTTTTAGTCTACCGTGGACTAAAATATCACTCAAATTGTTATTATGTTTAAATGCAATAACTAATTGTTTTTATACGCCCACATGGAAATGTGGACGTATATTGACGTCGCCCCTGTCCGTCCGTCCGTCCGTCCATCCGTCCGTCCATCCGTCCACATTTGTTGTATCCACGATAGAGGCTACAGTTTTTATCCGATCTTAATGAAACTTGGTATACATGTATATATTGATGATATCTCAGTCAAGTTCGAAAAAAGAAATTATCGCATAAACGGTTTTTGAGTTATTGCCCTTCACTTAGTAAAAACGCGTCAAATTGGGGTTGTATCCACAATAGAGGCTACAGTTTTTATCCTATCTTAATGAAACTTGGTATACATGTATATATTGATGATATCTTGGTCAAGTTCGAAAATAGAATTAATCGCATGAGCGGTTTTTGAGTTATCGCCCTTGACTTAGTAAAAACGCGTCAAATTTGGGTTGTATCCACAATAGAGGCTACAGTTTTTATCCGATCTTAATGAAACTTGGTATACATGTATATATTGATGATATCTTGGTCAAGTTCGAAAATAGAATTAATCGCATGAGCGGTTTTTGAGTTATCGCCCTTGACTTAGTAAAAACGTGTCAAATTTGGGTTGTATCCACAATAAAGGATACAGTTTTTATCCCATCTTAATGAAACTTGGTATACATGTATATATTAAGGATATCTCGGTCAAGTTCGAAAATAAAAATAATCACATGAGCGGTTTTTGGGTTATTGCCCTTGACTTAGTAAAAACGTCAAGGGTTGTATCCACAAGGGGCTACAGTTTTTATCATCAATTAACTGTCATACATGAATATATAATATCTGTCAAGTTAAAAGATAATTAATTCGGTTTTAGTTATTGGCACTTAAAATCTTCTAAAATTTTAGTTTAAATAAATCCTATATTTCAGGGATATTGATAAACAGGTAATTGGATTTTTGGGCTTCCATTGATTATTACAGTTTTTCAATAAATTTGTTTTAAATTCTTACTTTTTTAATCCATTAAAATTCTATTGGGTTGAAATTAAATGCTTTTTTCAATGGATTTTGAGGGTAACTTGTAATATCAGCATTAGTCAAGTTTGAATTTTGATTTTTTTTAACAAATGGTTTTTGGGTTATTGCCCTTGACTTAGTAAAATTGCGTCAAAAATATTTGTAGGTGCAAAATAAGCTACAATTTTTTAATAGATTTGATGAAACTCGGTATGAGTATTGAAATAGATAAGATGGTGGTCAAGTTCTAATTTGACAATTTTTCATGACTGTTTTTGAGTTTTTGCCCTTAACTTCAATATTCAGTGAATGTTTCTTGAGTTATTGCTCTATTTATTTTTCAAATTCAATGCTGCCAGTGGGCGTATGTTACCTTGCCTGGCAAGCTATCTTTGAAATATATCAGGGAACTTTCGTTGGAGTTCCTTATACAGTTCTTTGATGATTGGAATGGCTTGGCAAGTTGTGCTACTGTAAAGTATGACAAAAGGAATTATTTGGTAATCTACTTGGATGTTAAGACCATTTGGCTTTTAGTATTCAATTTGTTTATCCAGAAATTTTCTCGAATAAGTCGGAAGTTAGTGGTTGTGATATAATCTTGTTCATGAATTTGTTCAATAGGTGTGATCCGGACATTATTTATACTGTGGTCTGACTGGTTAAAATGCTTTGCCACCGATTTGTCGAGATTGTGATTGATATTAAATCTGTGACCATTGAATCGTTTTCTTAAGCTGTTCTTCGTTTCCCCGATGTATTGCTTTTGACAGATTGTACATGATATAAGGTATATAATGTTACTGCTATCACAAGAAAGGTTTTCAGTGATTGGAAATTTCGCGTTATTTGAGGTATTATTGAAAAAATTAGTTGAGTTGAAGAATGGGCAGGTCAAACAAGGTGTTTTGAAGCAGGGTTGAGTATTTATAGAAAAATCAGTGGTGATAGGCCCATTTTCATTAGCTTTTATTTCACAAAGAATTGTATTGATTACGACAGGATTTCCCTCGGGAGGGTACTGTCATAGCTATGTACGTCGAGTCTCAAATGTCGTTCAAATGTCGCGTATCTTTTTTTGATAACCCAGTCTGTCAATTCTGTATGTAAGCAGACGCTGTGGTTTTTATACGCCCACATGGAAATGTGGACGTATATTGCCGTCGCCCCTGTCCGTCCGTCCGTCGGTCCATCCACATTTGTTGTATCCACAATAGAGGCTACAGTTTTTATCCGATCTTAATGAAACTTGGTATACATGTATATATTGATGATATCTCCGTCAAGTTCGAAAATGGAAATTATCGCATGAACGGTTTTTGAGTTATTGCACTTGGCTTAGTAAAAACGCGTCAAATTTGGTTTGTATCCACAATAGAGGCTACAGTTTTTATCCGATCTTAATGAAACTTGGTATACATGTATATATTGATGATATCTCGGTCAAGTTCGAAAATGGAAATTATCGCATGAACGGTTTTTGAGTTATTGCCCTTGACTTAGTAAAAACGTGTCAAATTTGGGTTGTATCCACAATAGAGGCTACAGTTTTTATCCGATCTTAATGAAACTTGGTATGCATGTATATATTGATGATATCTCGGTCAAGTTCGAAAATAGAAATAATCACATGAGCGGTTTTTGAGTTATTGCCCTTGACTATGTCAATTTTGGGTTGTATCCACAATAGAGGCTACATTTTTTATCCGATCTAATGAAACTTGGTATACATGTATATATTGATGATATCTTGGTCAAGTTCGAAAATAGAAATAATCGCATGAGCGGTTTTTGAGTTATTGCCCTTGACTTAGTAAAAACATGTCAAATTTGGGTTGTAACCACAATAGAGGCTACAGTTTTTATTCGATCTTAATGAAACTTGGTATACATGTATATATTGATGATATCTTGGTCAAGTTCGAAAATAGAAATAATCACATGAGCAGTTTTTGAGTTATTGCCCTTGACTTAGTAAAAACGTGTCAAATTTGGGTTGTATCCACAAAAGAGGCTACAGTTTTTATCTGATCTTAATGAAACTTGGTATACATTAATTTTCAAAGGATTTTGATGGAACTTGGTGTAAGCATCAGAATTGATAAGACATTAGTCAAGTTTGAATTTCTGACTTTTTTTAACAAATGGTTTTTTGGTTATTGCCCTTGACTTAGTAAAATTGCGTCAAAAATATTTGTGGGTGCAAAATAAGCTACAATTTTTTAATAGATTTGATGAAACTTGGTATGAGTATTGAAATAGATAAGATGGTGGTCAAGTTCTAATTTGACAATTTTCCATGAACAGTTTTTGAGTTTTTGCCCTTAACTTCAATATTAATTCAGTGAATGTTTTTTGAGTTATTGCTCTATTTATTTTTCAAATTCAATGCTACTAGTGGGTGATGTTACCTTGCCTGGCAAGCTGTCTTTAATTATGCAAGTATGCGTACTTGCCTACATTCATTTATATTTTCCACAACAACAATGGCATTATCTCTAGCAAAAGGCAATAATACTTTTAAATATCATTTTGTAAAAACATTATGAATTAATTTAAATAAGTTTTCACTCACGATAATTCTTTTTGAATATGTTTAGATAATGATGATAAAATATAAATCAATTCTTATACACCTTCATTCATATGACTTCATTTGGTCACATTATCAAACATGGAGTCTAAATTGAGCGTTTCAAAGCAGATTAGAGTCAAATGGATTCCCCAAGCATTTCTACGTCCATGGATTATTCAATAGAAATTAATTAATAAGTAAGCTTACTTTGGCTCTAATTAATGAGGGAACCCATCTTTAAGTTCCAGTTGTGTGAATATTACCAAACATTGATGGCATTGAAATATACTTTCGGTTGGAGACTAGTTTAATAGTACTTAATAGTACTTAACAGTAGCATTGTTTGGACATCAACAAAATATCGTTAAAATGTCGGTTGGGCAAAAATAAATCAACAGCTCTAGTTTCTCCATTCATTTCATTTTGGTTATGGTTTTTTTTTTTTTTGTTCCTTTAAAAGAAGGCTGCTAAGATCGTACCTTGCATAATAGGTTACCTTGCATGTTAAGGTATCTCCTATTCTCATATTGAATATTGTAATATAGTAAAGTGAATGGCTCATTAATATTTGAAGCAATTTCAGGTCAATCATCTTCCAGTCAGCGAGCATTATTTCAAGAGAAGGATCAACTCAATAGAAAACGAGTTATCAAGCGTGATAAAGATGAAGGTAAGATATGCATTGTCATTCGATAATGTCAAATGTAGATAATGTTACTTTTTATGATGTATGAAATGGATATAAGTATGCTCTTGTTTCAATGGTAAACTTGTTCTATTGTAAAGCATAGGAGGATTATGATTTTTAAGTATTTTGAATTTACAGTCTTTTATGTGTTGTTATAATTTTTTAGTTCAAGAGAAAAGAGGAAGGAATTTATTTTCTCGTGCCACTGCTGGTGTTTTTGGTGCTGGAAGAAGAGAAAGTGATAAAGAAACTAGAGCATTAAGAGATAGAGATGTGGATAATGCACTAGTCAAACAAAAACAGATGTTTGATAGGTATCATTCATTTAAAGATGATTCTCATCATCATGAAGAAGATAGTCGTTCTCAATCTAGAAAACGTAAGGAAGTGCCAACTAGTTCTAGCCGGTCTAAAGGTTTGTAGATTTTTTATTTTTTACTTTTCACTGTAAAAACGTTTAAACTCATTTCATGGTGGTTGTGGATTCTAATCTAATCTTTTTATGGAGATATGAAAATCATGAGCTTTAAATAGGTACAAATAATCTGAGATAGATCTTGTCAAGAGGTTTGGCCATGGACCAGCAGGTTACATTGTCCCCTTATTTATACGCCCACCTGAATATATTGAAATATATTGACGTTGCCAGTGTCTGTTGGTCCGTCAAGATTGTTTGTAGACACTATAGGAGCTACAATTTTCTATGGATTTTCTAAGATTCAATAACTTGGTCGGAGCATTGACATTTATATGACAGCTGTCAAGTTCAATTTTGACCTTTGAGTTATTGTCCTTGACTAAGTAAAAACCCCATCAAAATTTGATTGTTGATGCAATAGAAGCTACTATTTTCAATGGATTTTGATAAAACCTATTGTGAGCATTGGAATGGATTAGACCTTGTTCAGGTTTGAATTTTCTGATTTTTCAATGAACTGTTTTGAGTTATTGCCCTTGACTTGGTAAATTGTGTCAAAATTTTATTGTGAAAATAGAAGCTACAATTTTCATTGAATTTTAATGAAACTTGGTATGAGCATTGGATTTGATAAAACAGTAGTCAATTTTGAATTTAACATTTTACCCGATGAACAGTTTTTGAGTTATTGTCCTTGATTCAGTGAAATTGCCTCAAAATTTTATTGTGGGACCCTTCAACTTTTAGACGATTTTGATGAAATTAGGTATGTGTATTTGAATAGATATGACGGCGGTCAAGTTCGAATTTGACAATTTTTAAATGAAATGTGTTTGAGTTATTGTCCTTGTTTTAGTCAAATCATGTCAAAATTATATTGTGAATACAATAGAAGCTACAATTTTCAATGGATTTGGATGAAACTTTGACTGAACATTGGAATTTATAACACGGCAGTCAAGTTCGAATTTCCTTATTTTTCAGTGAACTTTTTATGGAGTTATTGCCCTTGGCTTAGTATAATACCTACAATTCTACAGCTAAAGAGAGCATCTCTTATAACACCCTTAACTGACAAAGTTGTATTTTGGGTGCAATAGAAGCTGCAATTTTCGATGGGTTTTGATGAACCTTTGTGTAAGCATTGGCGTTGATAACAATTTTCGATGAATGTTTTTTGAGTTATTGTTCAATTTATTATTGAATTCAATGCTGCAAGTGGGGCGTATATTGCCTTGCCTCGCAAGCTTTCTTTTTATATTGTTATTAACTAATCTGTTAAATTTTAACAAATAAGTAAACTGGGGCTGGGTGGATTATTATTGAATATTATTCAGAAATTATTGTCATGTTTATAGAATCAAGAGAAGATGACCGCAGACTAAGAATACGTCGAATGTCATCTGTAGCTGAAGATATTGACAACAAAGTAGCTATTGTAGCAAAGGGTATACCAGCACGGTTTAATAAAGTACCTAATTTACGTAGACATTTCAGTAAATTTGGTGTTGTGCGAAAAGTTTATCCAAATGTTAACAAGAATTCAGCTACAATACATTTTGATGATCATGTAAGTCTGAATAAGATAGTTCTGTTTAATCAACAAGTGAACTAAGGGGAAATTGACTGTATATTGTTGTTTTAGAAAGAAATAGATAGGTATATTAAGACTAGACATATGTACGGGAGCCGCGGTGGCTCAGTGGATTAGACGCTTGCTCGCTAACCTGAAGATCCAGGGTTCAATCCCGGCAAAGGTCGAGATGAACTTTCGGATTTTTCAGCCCGGTTTCCCCTTGTCAGTGATGCAGGTCGGAGGGACTGACATGGAAAAAGCGTCTAGTCGTTCGGATGGGACAATAAACCGAGGCCCTGTGTGCTACAGGCTGTGCACGTTAAAGATCCCTCGACAGTTGGAAATCGCAAAAAGAGTAGGCTAATGCCGCTGTCCTGGCAAAATTTCCCTCATTGCACACTGCATGGCGTTGCCCGTCTTCATTAGCCCATAAGGTGCAGAAGAGTAGGACATAAAACTCCATTCATTTCATTTTCTAGACATATGTACATTCTGGCCTGATTCAACCAATCATGACTACTTTAACCTCCTAAAAACTTTATACCAAAAATACAACTGTATGTCAATTTACACATTTTGCTCAAGCAGGCCTAATCTCCTACCTTTGTAAATTGAGAAGATTATTATTATTATTATTATTATTATTATTATTATTATCACAGCAGTTATTCCCCCTGAATTTGCTTATGCGAGTAACCCCTCTTAAAATTAAAACAAAATTGAATTTTGTTTTCATATATAAAAAAATGAAACTGCTATGGAGCTCATCGGCCATTATAGATGTCTGAATGCTGTTTCTTTTACATTTATATTAGTAATTTTAGATATCTCACTTAATCTTTCTCTTTTTTTCCAGGATTCTGCTGTTGAAGCTAAACACAAGGGACAGAACTTTGTACCGGGACAACCTAGACTGCAAATATTTTGGAGTTCCCACAATCCTACACCACAAAAAACATCTAATCAACCTCATATAATAAGTTCACCTGAAGTTTCTAAACAAGGTTTGACTGAAATATTGATACTTGATTGTTTTCTCTTTTGTCCTTATTGAATTAGTCGTTCTGTCATTGGTTTCTTTTATCATAGGGAGCCACTGTGTCTCAATGAGTAAGACGCTCGCTCCATATCCCGAGGGTCCATGTTTCATCATAGCAAAAGATTGAGATGAACTTTTGAATTTTTCAGCCTGGTTTCCCTTTGTCAGCAATGCAAGTCGGAGGGACACAGCTACAGGCTGTGCACATTAAAGATTCCTGACAGTTGGAAATTGCAAAGAGAGTAGGCTTATGCCGCTGTCTTGGCAAATATTCCCTCATTTCACGCCCATCTTCATTAGCCCATAAGGTGCAGAAGAGTAGGACGTAAAACTCCATTCAGTCCATTTAATTTTTTTTTTTGTCATATTGTCAAAACGTGATAAATCAAAGGTCTTCTAAGATCACAATCATTTTACATAATGAGAAATTTTTTTTTCAATTTAATCTTTAGAATCCTCAGATTCTCCTAAAAGAACTAGATGGGAGACAAATGATGTTGATGATGAGCTAGCAGGAATGGCAGGAACATCTGATATAGCAGAGGGTGTTGTGAAAGATTTAAAACGTCCTAAAGACTTAAAAAAGCACTCTGAACTAAGAGATGTTAAGAGACATGTTGACTCAAGAGAAGTTAAGAGACAGGCTGAACCAAAAGCCAGATCTCACTCACCAAAACCTTTAACAGGTAGAATCTCTCCATCAAATAGCCCAGTCAAACCTAAGAGTGATAAAGGTAATATTGATACAGATTTTACTGTATAATTTTGAATGTAATGTACACCCCTTCTTATCTTCATATAATGGTGGCTCAGTGAGTTAGCTGTTTGCTTGCTTACCTGAAGGTCCAAAGTCTAATCCCAGCAAATTTCAAGATGATACCTTTTTCTACCCAAATGCAATTCAGAGGGGTTGACATGGAAAAAACAGTTTATTGTATTGGATAATAAACAGAGGCCCTCTGTTCACTTAAAGAAGAGCCCTTGACTTTTGGAAATTAGAAAAGAGTAGGCTGATGCTGCTGTCCTGGCAAAGCACTCTCAATGCACACTGCATGGTGTTAAGAGTATGACGTTAAACTCCATTTGTTTCATCTAGAAAATCTTTGCTATAAATTATGTGTGTATCCCTTTCTGACCAAAAATTTACAAATTGTCAGATTGAGAAATTTCAATGTATTGATGTATAGGTATTAAAGTACAGCAAAGAAATACAATACACCTTTTCTTTTTTCAAATATTAAACTAAAATTATCTAAAATTAAAATAATAGTGTCCCTGCCCCTATGATTTTCACCCATTATATAATTCTGTTTCAAGACCTCAAATTTAAATAAAACAATGATTGGCATTTGTCACATCTTGTATAATTCATTTTAACTGTAGGGAATAAAACTCAGTTATCCAATTGTTATTTTCAGTAACAATAACTTGTCTGTTTAATACTATATGTAAAACAGTGTGGGAGAAGAAAGAATTATTAGATATACGAGATAAATTACTCAGACAGGCTGGTCAGTTCTAATTTTGTATGACCTTCTTTATTCTTTATCATCATGTAATTTAACTTCTAAGTTGATGACAGGTCATAATGATCTGTTGAAATTTTTATTTGATATCAAAAAAGTGATGTCTATCCGTTTAAAGAGAAATTTGTATCAAAGGATTTCGAAATCAGCCTTATTTTTATATGTCAAAATGAAATAGGGAGTGAATATTGGCAACCCACATTGTCTGTCCATCCATCATCCATTGTTTTATCCACAATTGTTCGTAAACACTCTAGAATGTACAATTTATGAAGAAATTTTGTGTATATGTTTATTATCACCCAAGGACAGTCTTTGAATAGTATATTTATACTGTCCAGTTTCAGGTGATAAGAAAAAGAGTGATCTAGCCACAGCAAAAGCCTTTATTGGCACCTGTCCTGATATGTGTCCAGAGAAAGAACGGTATGACAGACAGGAAACACGACGTTTGAGTATTTATGAAATGATACCTGGCACAGAAAATATTGTAAGTTGTTGAAAATATTGGTTAAAATTGTCGCATTTTGGTACATTATATTACATGTAAAGATAAAGGATTTGGGAGAACTATTATTACCATTATTGATCTATGTGATATTTCTTTCAGCCTAATCAAACCCCACAAATAGATCACAGTAGAGCAGTGAAAGAATACAGTCGGTCTTCAGCTGATCAGGTGGGTTTCTTATTTAACAGATACTAAATAGGTTAATACACCTTTCATGTAAAAATTACTCTTATTGCACACTGCATTGCATTGGCCAGTATCCCATCAGGTACAGTAATGTCAATGCAAATAATTCTTATGTTCTATTACAATGGCATGACAAAGATTCAGTTACACTTTATGAATTATAGATGTACAATTCTTTAGAAGTAGATTACTGATTTTATTTAAGTTACATTTTGATATCAAGCAATAATATTATTAAGAGGTATACACAAAACTGAGTAACACATGAGTAAAACTAAAAACAAAAACAACTGATTTAAATAGGTATGAGTAGTCAAATATTTTCTTGTTAAATTTGTTTTTAGACTGAACCATTACAACATGAACTTCGTCCTGAACATGTATTAATGATGACTATGGCATATTTATTACGGGAAATAGCTGATCGTGGTGAAGAAGAGCGTTGGGCTGATTGGTATGATTTTCTGTGGAATAGAACTCGCGGAATAAGAAAGGTAAGAAAATCTTTGTCATATGATTTAAATTAAGATGGAATGTCGTTTTACAAGTACTTGTGTATTTGGACACAGATGACATCAAATGGCACCATTTTAATTTTCAGTTCCTGCTATTCTTTATCTTGTCTTATTATAAAGTAATATATCTGTGGGGATTTGTAAAAGTAACATCATGTATGCCTAGTTTTAGTTCAATTGCAAGGAACCATAGACACCTGATTGAAAAGGGGCATAATACAACTCAAGTGTTCCCCTGGGAAACTTCCCCATACACATATATTTGTTTGGAAAACCTCTTTCAAGTCTGTTTAGTATAGATGCGTTATAGAATGATAGGAATTTATTAAAGTAAATTCTGGATAGATGTGCTTAGGAAGGCATTAGAGGCTGCAACACCTATTAAAAAAATAATTTACTGGTATCATTTACTTTTTGTAGGACATAACTCAACAACAGCTTTGTAATAGAAATGTAGTGGAACTTATTGAGAAATGTGCAAGATATCATATTTACTGTTCACATCGTCTGTGTGAACAAGATATGATGGTATTTGACAGTAAAATTAACAATGAAAATTTGACCAAATGTCTTCAGACTTTAAAAGAAATGTATTATGATTTAGAGAAGAATCAACTTGTTTTCTGTCCAAATGAAGCAGAGTTTCGAAGTTACATGGTTCTTATGAATTTAAACGAAGGTGATACATTGAGGTATGGTGGCTCATGATTTTGAAATATTTATATTTTATATTATTAAATAATCAATATTTAACCAGTACATCTTCACCATTGACTCTAGTCACTCCAGCCAGTGTAAATGGGAACTCCTTTATATTTTTATTTGAATGTGGATATCTATTAATCAGTTTGATTCAAAGGTTTTTTTTTTATTTTCTAAATTGATATTGATAATTACTTCCAGTCTGTACATGATGTTGAAATATACACTTTTTATTTTTTGTAGAGAAGTTCAAGAATTACGCCCAGAAGTGCGTGAGTCAGCAGAAATAAAGTTTGCTTTACGAGTATACTCAGCCTTAAATAGCCACAATTATGTTAGGTTCTTCCGTATGGTCAAACAAGCTACCTTTCTTCAAGCTTGTATTATACATCGTTATTTTACTCAAATTAGAAGTAAGGGATTAAAGGTTCTGATGAAGGCTCTAGGGAAAAACAATAGGGTAAGAAAACTGATTTACTAAATAACTGATTACTTGAGTTTGATATGGTACTGATTATTTGATATGAATTGTCTACTTCTGATAGATAAAAGAATGTTCAGAAATATTTTGGAAAAATTTTATAATAATATTAGTTATAATAAAGTCTATATTTGCTACTAGTTATTATAAAGACTATATTTGCTACTAATTATTAGAAAGTCTATATTTGCTATTAGTTATTATAAAGTCTATATTTGCTTCTAGTTATAATAAAGTCTATATTTGCTACTAGTTATAATAAAGTTTATATTTGCTACTAGTTATTATAAAGACTATATTTGCTACTAGTTATTATAAAGACGATATTTGCTACTAGTTATAATAAAGTCTATATTTGCTACTAGTTATAATAAAGTCTATATTTGCTACTAGTTATTATAAAGACTATATTTGCTACTAATTATTAGAAAGTCTATATTTGCTATTAGTTATTATAAAGTCTATATTTGCTACTAGTTATTAGAAAGTCTATATTTGCTACTAGTTATAATAAAGTTTATATTTGCTATTAGTCATTATAAAGTCTTTATTGGCTACTAGTTATTATAAAGTCTATATTATACTAGTTATAATAAATTCTGTGTTTGCTACTAGATATTATAAATTTTAAATTTGCTATTAGTTATTATAATAAAGTCTATATTTGCTACTAGTTATTATAAATTCTATATTTGCTATTAGTTATAATAAAGTCTATATTTGCTACTAGTTATTATAACGTCTATATCTGCTACTAGTTTCTAGTTAACTCAGTTTGATCTGTCATTGGTAGTTTTTTTATTAATATCTACCTCTGTTTTTAGCAAAACATATGTTGGAAATTAAGACCTATCATTTCAATTCCAATGTCATATAGAACAATCAGATGATAATGATAGTAATTTCTGTACAAATAAATAAATAAATGAAAAAAAGAAAATTATCCTGTATATGTTTTTCAGTATCCCCTGTCACATCTGAAGAATATATTTAGTTTTGAGAATGTACAGGAAGCTGAAAGATATTGTTCATATTATGGTTTTATATCTAAAGATGAGCATGTGACTATTGATGGTAGAGATTTTATGGAACCTGAAGTGTCGATACTTCCAACACGTTCAATTTCTCTAATAGAATCTAAATTACTGGTTCCTGTAGGGCAGGTTAGGACAGGTTTTATGTTATTGCATTATTGTTCAATCAGAGGTAATGATTTTGATGATAAATCATATAAAACCTTGAATAAAATTGTTTTATGATTTATTGAAGATAAGTGCTTTTCAGAATAGCTTTCAGAGCAAATTTAAAAGGGACAAGGGTTTCAAACATAAAGCAGTGTTAGTAAACAATCACTGATGATTTGAATTCTGGAAGAGCTATATCTTCCAAACAAAAACCCTGGACCCTGTTCCTCAAAAAAAATCTTAGCTTATGATATGAAACAAGGTCTCAGACATAGAGTTATATGGTCTCAAATGAAAAGACTTGCTATAGGTTAACAAGTTATAGCTATATAATGAATCACTATTGTAGATAATCAATGGTGAAGAACTACCTGAGTTAAACCTACCAGTACCAGTCAATAGTTTTGATAAATATGGTAAATTTGTCTCAAAAACAGAAATACTCAAAGAATGTAAGTACATGTACCTATGCTTGTAAACAATTCTACAGTTCAGAGTTTTATGAGAAATCAACCTTCTTTTGTAAAAATGCTGTAGATTTTAGAATATTAAACTAGAGACATATTTCCAATTCAACCTATCAGTAATGAAAAATTTTAATTCATTCAGACACAGATACTGTTAATCATTACTCTTTAATAAGGAGTCCTTATTCATATGCAAGGAAGTTCCACATTGTTATAATCCTTGTTTTCCAGTGGATATAAATGTTAAAGGAGTTCAAGTTTCATCAGCTCCTGTATCAAAACAGTCAACATCTCAAGACCAAAGGCATTTGTCATCTACATCTCAACAAATAGAACCATTATATAATAACAATGTGAGTGTCAAGAAAAAACCCAATTAGGTTATTTTAAAGGAAATAAATCCCATAATTTGATATTTTACCAGCATTAAGATACATGAGAGACAAATTAGACGCAGGCCTTCCTTAATGTATATCAATATATTGATTCATTATTTTATTTTATACAACATTTTTGTTTGAGTATTTTGATCACCTTAGTGCTTTTCACTAATTTTATGCCTTATGTGTTTTTACGTTAAACTTTATTTCTGAATTGAAGGCTGTAAAAGGTGTAGCAAGAGACTTATTTTTAGAAGTTATTGAAGAATATGTTAAAGAGATTGCTAATGAACCTATTCATGTTTATAAAGCATTAGTTCAGACAGGCTATACCATTGGAGGGGAAATACTGATTGGAGTACAAGACAAGATTGTCCAGTAAGTTGACTTCTCTGTACTAACAGACTGCAAGTAATAAGGTTTTATTAGTTTATTGAATTAATCATTTAAAATACTATTGCAGTATCATTTTATTTTTTAGATATTTTTATCTGCCTTGTAATCCAATAACATTTTTTATAAAAATCACTTTCTATTTACAATAATTTACAGTCGAACCTGGATATAACGATTTTTGTAGGACTGATGGATCTGTTCGTTATATCCAAATTTCGTTATATCTAATTATATATAAATTCAGGTGTAACAAATATGTTCTTGAAAAAACCCATAATTAAATAATTAAATGAACAAACAATGTGAAAAGAAAATGAACTCAAATTCGTTGCCAGCCTATGACAGTTCAGGGACCGAAGATACCATGTGAATGGCGCCATGGATTTCCGGGTGCAAACATTATGGCAGATAACACATGAACCAAGCTTCATTTCTGTAGTGATCAAATAAACTGTAGGCTCCTTAACACTTTGTAAGGCCTCACTAGAATCCTAAAGTAAAGACAATCTTCACAACCACGACCACGCAGGGAAAATTGTGCAATTGCAAATCCATAGGTTGAACTAAAAGTGGGAACGGCACCTAGTCATAGTGGTTTAACGTTGATGCAATCCAGTGTTCTGAGAATATTGAATAGACGGGATGACGTCATTGGAGAAGACCGTGTCTGTATGCCAGCAAACGTAGTATGCATGTACATGCACATAGCACCACTGGCTTTCTCGCTGACAATACTGGCGCGTTTTTTCAGTCATCGTTATATCAGGGAAAAATTCAATTGAAAATAGCTCTTGGGAAACGAAATCTGTTGTTATAAGCGAATTTTCACTATAGCCAATTCTTTATAACCGTGTTTTTGTCAAGGAATTTAATGTTAGTGAAGGTCGGGGATTTCGGATGTTGCAGTTATAGGCGGATTTTCGTTACAAGCCGAATCGTTATATCCGGGCTCGACTGTATATCAATCAAATGGTGTCATGTAATTCCCATTTCCAGATTACAAGGGCGAATTGTGGGATAGCTAAAAAAGTCATTAGGTTTAACTTTTGCACAATTCATCTTTGTTCTTACCACACATTCTTCATCTATGCTGAGTTTTGAATTATCCACTATGCTTCAAAGTTGATAGAAAGCTACAATTTTATCATAGATATGTCTAAATATTATTGTTTTATATATGATGATTATTATTGTTATTTTATATTTTATCCAGAGAAGTTTGTCAAGATGTACTAGCAGAGATACAAATAGGCCAACAAAGAGCCAAAGAGAAGAAAGAAAGGGAAGAACGTGAACGAAAAGAAAGAGAAATGCAGGAAAAAATGGATAAAATGGCGGATGATGTTTTGAATAATTTTATCAATGAAACTTGTAGTGAAGAAAGCCAAGACATTGCTTCCATTGAATTCAGGTGAGATATACTTTTTGAAGAAATCATCTGAATGTTTACTTGATTTTGATATACAGTTTTAATGCACATTGAAAGTGGGTTTGAGAAACATATCATAAAAATACAAGTTAAAAATATATGAGCAGTGTGGACTCAATGAAATAGATGCCAAGTTGAAATGACAGAGTAGATCAGTTGTTCCTGAGGGGTGAGTGTACCCTCCTTATCTCATTAGATCTTTTTCTTTTTGATTTATTAGGTTTTTTAATTTTAGACTTGTCCAAACTGAACTTCATAAAGAGAGAGTTGAAAGATGTAGTGAAACTTTAAAAGCAGAATTGTTATCTGAAGTTATATCAGAAATGGTTGATGAAATGTCAGCTGAAGTTTATGAGAAAGATGTCATTCAGAGATTAGAAGAACTAGAAAATGCAGAAAAGGCTATAAAATTAAAACGTTCTTGTACTTTCTTCCAAATTTGGAGAACATCATTTCTAGCACAGGTCAAACTGAAGAGAGCAATGTTGGCATTTCCCTGTGGACCCTCTGTAGCAGATAGCCGGTTACAAATCCAGAGTTTGCTACCAGAACGTAAAACAGCTCATCTGTTTAATAGGACAATGTTTGTGAATCAGAGTTCCCAATTAACGCTGGAATCAGCAACTGATCTTGAACAACGTAGCTTAATTCTCACAGCTAAACTCTCTCTAGTTTCACTTTACCAACAATTACAGTTGTTAAAATCACGACAACCACTTGATATAATACGTCTCATTCAACCAGAGTTACTAAAAATAGCTCACAAACCACATAGGACCAATCCAAATAAAGAACTACATGTGTTATGGAAATTAGTTTTGTCATTACCAGATGGTTCTATGAGCAGTCACAGTTCTAATGAATTCTCTAATTGGCTAAATTCCAAGTTCAAAAAAGGTGTGATCCCAGATTCATGTCTAGATGATTATCAGGTAGTGTATTTCAAACATTTATTTTGTAGCTGAAGCCACTATATTGATATTCTGACCATTTTGATTTTGAATATGTGATAATGATTTTTTTTATGAAAGTTTGCATTTTTTCCAATTAATTAAAAAACTTTCTGTTTTAGGGAGAGATATTAAGTCTTTATAATACAACTATAAGAAGGGGTGAAAGTAAACAGCCCTTACATTTCGGTGTGTGTGTTCAGAGTATTAGTGGAACTCTTCTGAAAGATGCAGAAAGAGATAATTATCGTGTATTGTTGGGATGTGGGGGACTGTTGTTTGTTCTTCCTCTGGAGCTCAGCACTTCTTTCAATCAGGTGACACTTTGTTTCTTATTAAAATGTAACATACATGTATAATACTGAAATGGAATTATATTGTGACCTGTACAACTTTGATAATTCTTTCCAATGATAAAACAGTTTAATCTTCCAGGTTATACTCCTATAAAACTTAAGTGGATTGCACACCAGGTTATTTCTTTCTTGCCTTTATCTATGACAATAATGGTGTGTCATCTATGTGAAGTAAAAGCTGTACCTGTCTTTAAATATTTAAGTATTGTAGAAATTAGTTGATCAATTTTTTTTTTAATTCACATAGGGATAATGTTTTCCAGGAATATCTGCAATTACAGGCTACTGGTGCTTTTACTAACGAAGATAAGCAAAATCAAATAGAGCTTGGCCTCCGAGACCCCAGTTTGCACCTGGAGGATTAAATTGTATTAAATAAAGATTATACGAGCTACCTTGGATGTTTTAAAATTATTATATCAATTTACTTGTTTCAGGAGATATTATGGTCAAACTGTCAACAGCGATTAGCTTATTTTATAGAAACCAAACCAATGTGTCCTAGTTTACCATTGGTTGTAATCTGTAATTCACCATCCAATGAAATGATAGATATAGATGAGTTATATGAGAAATTGAATATTACTAGTTATATTCAAGAAGGTTTGGTGTCTGATGTACACATTATGGTTGTTCAAACTACAGGTCAAGGTCAGGTCAAAACTGAAGATGTTTCAGTCACTGATCAGGTAAATTGAATTTAACTTCTAGAATAAAATGACATCTTGAATTGACACGATTCCAGTGGAATGATTATGGTTTTTGCAAATAACAAACAATCATTTGAAATAAGTATTATATAGAATTAATAATGAATAAATTATTAAAATAATACTAATATTAATTAGGAATATCTCATATACCTCATGCATAATGATGCACTGTATATTCTGGTACTTTTAGTAATTTTTTTTTAAAGGAAGTTTTGATTCTGTTTAAAATACCTCTTAAAATATACTTTTTTATTTTCAGCTGTCCAGTTGTGTTCAATGGCTAGGAAAACGAATTCCAGAAACCCCAGCAGTGAACAGCAAATCATTGGTAGAATTTGTTAATGATGTTATATTAGAAGAATATTTTACACCAGTTTTACAAGATTTACATGTCAGAAAGCAGAAAAAATATCTCCATCAGGTAACAAGAAATATTTAGTCAATTTTAAACTCATACTTACATCATCTTACATTCTGACCACAGAAGACTGTTATTGTGTCATGAACAATATGTTCATTGTTTTGTTATATAGGTTTCAAAGTTCTTGTAATAGACTTTCAGTTAGGAACTTTCTGTTTTTCAGTCTCCTGAAACTTTGATAGATTTATATAACAGTGTGATAGAGTATTTATTACAAGTTATTCCTTCACCATTACTCTCCGATATCTCGTGGCCCATTCCTGAATTTACTCTCTTCTCTCATAAACATGGTAAGTTAGTTATTATTATCAGGCAGACAAAAACTTACAATAAATGAGGACTATATTGGGTTGAGATTGTACATCTCTGATTGAGTATGACTTTTATTCTGCACAGAATTCTATAATACATAGCATCACAGTACCTGTGATTCTTTTAACGGTATATTTTTTTTATTTTTTTTAAAGCAATGTACCTTTGGAAATCAATGTCTTTAATTGTCTTTCAGATCAACTTCCTGTATACTGGAACACAATTACACATCTCCAGTATTTAGAACAATTACTCACAGACCTGGAACTACCAGAGTTCAATTACCAGGATAACCAGGCTGATTCCTGGGAGTTTGTTTGTCAAGATGTCTGGTCATATGTTACCATGGTAACAGGAAATGAACAAGGTGCTCCTAAAATAGAATTGATTTCCAGGTAAGACTTTTTTCTTTTATTCATTCTCTTTTGGTATTGACATGTTTGATTATAAAGTATTCGTAAATAAGCATTAAAAAAGATATCAAAATAATTTCATGTCAAAGAATTAATATTATAGGTGATGTTCTACTTCGATAACTGCTTACTACAAGTTATTTTGTTATGGAAAATTATTTTCTTTGTTATAAAAAACTACTTTCTACTTTAGAGTCAAACAGCTATTAAAGCAAGTACAAGAAGATTTTGAAGATACATGTTTTTTATTGGAAGGAGAAGATAACTGTGAGCCCACCTACATAAATATGCCATGGACAGACCTTATACAAGCTTGTATTGATTACAAACTAAAAACATTGAATTATATTGACCCTAATACAGCTCATTTGGTTAGTTGTTTTAGTTATAGATCCAAAGACCAGCCTTCCTTTATTATTCAAATGAATATTAATTTAAAGGATGGCTAATACTAATATCAATAAAAAGTATCCAAAGGGAATGCAAATGAATATTCTGACAAGTGACTTCTATAGAACAATTTCAATTTCATTTTATCAGTTTTAACTTTCAATGTCTCCTTTCAAAAAGTTTTGGCTTATAATAATTATAATATTATTGAATAATATGAAAATATGGCCAATGAAAATTCTAGAAGTCACAAACAAGGGAGTCCAAATTTAGCTACACCAAACATATTGTTTTCTCCAAGCCTTTTTACACCCATTTGCATTTCTTTCAAATTTATTGAAACACCAATAATCAATTAGTTGGCTTCATTTCACACTTAAAAATGTGAAAAGCCATTTTGAGCAGAATCTTTGTTGTGATATTTATGAACATTTAGAAATTTATCTAATAAAGAATTTTTATTCTTTTTGCAGGAGAGCCCTAAAGAATTGAAAGTTTACTACACAGATAAAACATATACAGAGTTCTTTCCCCCTGATAAATGGAAGTCTGCTTTATTAGATACTGACAGTGATGGTAAGTTAACTTGATTTCATCTTTGTATAATCTATTTTATTTCTGTTATTAATGATGAACTGTTGTTTTTGATTAGCTGCAAACTATAATTTTGTTAAAAATAAATTTATATTACTTGTGTGTTATATCTTGAGCAATAACAGTGAATCAAAGCATAAGCAGAATGAATATTGACATGAAAAGCAAAATGTCCCATATATAAATCAACTTTTTCATCTTTTTCACAGAGTATGTTACAGTGACCAGCACATTCTACAGAGCTGTAGAAAAATCCAGAACAGAAAAATATGAGGAAAGAGACAAAGTGTCAGACATTCAAATCATAAAACCATTGTCAGTCGCTAAGGATTTGATCTTCTCAAATTCAATTTTAGACAAGATTCGAATAGAACAAAAAGACTCAAGTGATTTTGAAAAATATTTAGAATCAGTTGCTAGTGAAGATTTATCAACTCTGACACCAGATTTGAACCAATCAGTGGACTATGATTCAAATGTAGAATTGAATGAAAGTGTAATGGATCGAAAAATTCGAGAATATTATGAGGATATTCTTCATAATGGAACAATTTCTGAACGTCTGTCAACACTTCAAGAGAAAATGGAGTCTGATAGAGTTGCAAGTCAGTTATTTGAACAAAAATTAGAATATTTATTGAATTCATAGTTTGAAGTCTCAAGATTCTTCTCCATTATGAATGAGTGAAAATATGTTGAACTGACAGTGATTTCTATACATCTAGTCTGTTACACTGTGAAATGAAGATAAACTTATTGAAACTGTTTTCAGGGTATCCACAAGTGCTATAATGTAATACAAGTCTTCAAATGTATCAATCATGTTAAATACATAATCTAAATGAACCAAGTTGTATATTTTTCTTGATTTACTTAAATGATCATCATTTTACCCAGAGGCAAAAAATGTATCTACATGGATATTCTTTTTCATGCATTACAAATTTCCAATGCAGTTGATAAATCAACCACCTCATTCTTTAAACTCCTGCATGATAATGGGAACTGAATGAAAAATTTAAGAAAAGTATTTTGATTAAGGCAAAAAATCAGTTTATTTGGGCTCCATAAATCAATGAAACAGTACAATAACAATAGAAATATATTCCATAAAAACAACGAAAAATATCTAACAGATAGGATAGTAAACTTTCCTTCACTATCAATGTCCCACATATATAGTCACTTTAACCTGACAAACTATTATGTCAAATTATCATTTCCTTAGTGAATAAACTTATAATATAAGAAATTTCACTTGAATGATAAAGCTAATAAAAGCACTGTTTTTGGTATTTCTAATTTTGTATCAATGACAAATTCTAAGTGGCATTCCACTGATTCAGCCAAGCTATGATTTTTTCAATATTTTCCTCCATATCCTCGGGAGTGTTGCTTGGCAACTCTTCTACTATGTTAGCTTTATAAGATTCTAATGCCTCATCCAAAATAGTTCGAAAGATCTCACATTGGACATTGTCTTCAAGTTTTTTTTTGTTGTAGCCACGTTTTTCCAGACGACTATATAAAAGTGCTGTATCAGTTCGTAAAACCACAACTAAATGGAACCATCGTTCTGGAAAAAATTCACACCCATGATAATCCACAATATTCCCTCCTTCTACCATTGTATCCTCTAGTTCATCAATAACTCTATCTTCATCCATAATTGGACATTGATATTCTGCATCAAACCCATCATAAAGATCATTCTCTTTAGCCACCTCTCCAATATTAATAAATTTCAAATTTACTCTCTGGGCCACTTCTTGTGCTAAAGTTGTTTTACCCGTGCCAGGTGTGCCTGAAAAAAAAAAACAAGCTGTAATTTGATTTCCAATAACATAATTTTAACAAACATATTCAAATGTAACGTATAATCAAAGTATTTTGAGAAAATAAATCCAGTTGCTCGAGTCAGTATAAGATATGATACCACCATGATGGTAATTGTACAAACATCTAGTCTTAACATAATATTTAGTTAATCCTTTCCAAAAACTATAAGAGACTAGGATAGCTAAGAATTAACATTTTATGGAATATATTTCACCAGATTATCTCAGTTCCAAATTTAAATAAAATACAACCACAATTTTCATTTCTCAAACATTTTTAAAGTGGATACATGTATATCACTAGAATTTGCAAATTTGCAATAAATTTCTTTTGTAAATTTAATATATAGTATGACTTTTCTCTAAAACAACACAATCCCGATCGGTGCGAGGAAATAAAAATTAGGTCTAATTCCTAGGCCCGTGCTGTCCCGGAACTACGAGATCGTAGTTTCCCCCCCCCCTCTATCTAAATCTGCCAGTGCCAGGATATATGTCTGTCTCCCCGAGCGGATGTAAGAGAACTTCATTTGAATCGTGTAGGCGACAGTACATCTCGTTAAAACTGAGTTCTGAAACCACTTTTATAGGGTGGTTAGCGAGTTGGACTGTCGTCTGCTAGGCGACTAGGTGCCGTGGGTTCGAATCCCGATCGGTGCGAGGAAATAAAAATTAGGTCTGATTCCTAGGCCCGTGCTATCCCGGAACTACGAGATAGTAGTTCCCCCCCCCCTCTATCTAAAACAACACAGCATTTTTCGTACATTTTATTTCATATATAGAACTGTAACATATAACAGAAAGTTAATATGCTCGTCATATTAAAACAAATGATTTTTAATGCTAAAAATGATCAAGGAAATGTTGTGCTATAAGTTTTCAACATAATACGGGCTTTCTAATTCAGGAAATTTACCTGTTATCAAAATATTTGGCCCACGTGGTAAACTTCCTGCCATTTTGATTACAACCGGATGTTTACAAATATTTTGTAAAGACAGTTCGAAACAATTGTAGTTACTGACATACCTCGGTCGTTTCGTAACAATATAATTTATTATTTTATATGGGCGGTCGAATGTCCAAAAATTATAAGTAGGACTCAAAGCCAGTAAACTATATACTTTTGCACATATTCCATAAGTATGAAGACTATTTCTTACTATAGAAATAGAGATACTACAATATTATTAAAGCTTTGGGTGGATCACGGTAAATCACAATCCCAGTCCACCCCCAGCTGTAAATGGCTACCCATTATCCGGAAATGCCAATGCCAAGCAAGAGATTTGGCCAAGAGGGGCTGTAGATCCATTCAACTAATTAGCATTTAAATTCAATGTCAATAATGTTAAAGAAAGCATAATAATGCAGATGTAACAGATGAAGAAAGTTGCTTCTATATATGATCTAACTGTGTGCTTTTTATGTCATAAGCAATCTCAGGACCTCTTGTCATAAAATACCATGGGTGATGTCTCCTTTCACATGCAGAAAAAATCACAAATTCGGAGTAGGTCATCACTTTATTTCATTTCACACATTTGTATACTTATTATGAATTTTAAATTATATGTTTGTACAAGAGAAGAGAATAAAATGACAAGATAAAATTTGACACCCTTGGAAGCAAGAGATGTCTCTAATGGAACTACATGTTATTGAGATCATTAATCATATTACCAGTAGGATTCAATTCTTGCAGTTTACAACCATACATAACATTCAGACACAAAATCTTTGCAAATTGTATATCATAATCATGATAAATTATAGCAGGTTTTTTTTCTTTTTTTGCTTCTTTTGTTTTTCTTAAGTAGGAAATATTTTTGTATTTGCTTTGATCTAGATTCTAAGTTTTAATTACCAATTACATTAATGATAAGAAGGGTTTTCTTACAAACTTTCATGCATAATAATATGGATGGATAATTTATGAAGAACATGCCTGTTTGGTTGTACTATTTACATGTAGTTAACATATTGAGTTGATATGTTCTTCACAAATTAATGAAATTCATAAAAATAATGACTTACTGCTATTATTATTATAGAAAGGCTGTTAAAATAAGGTAATACATGTATTTTGATGGTGCAACGAAATTATAGAAGATAGCTTGCCAGGCAAGGTAACATACGCCCACTGGAAGCATTGAATTTGAAAAATAAATAGAGCAATAACTCAAATGCACTCACTGAATTAATATTCAGGGCAAAAACTAAAAAACTGTTCATGGAAAATTGTCAAATTAGAACTTGACCACCATCTTATCTATTTCAATACTCATACCAAGTTTCATCAAATGTATTAAAAAATTGTAGCTTATTTTGCAAGCACAAATATTTTTGACGCAATTTTACTAAGTCAAGGGCAATAACCCAAAAATAATTTGTTAAAAAAAGTCAGAAATTCAATCTTGACTAATGTCAATTCTGATGCTTACACCAAGTTCCATCAAAATGCTTTGAAAATCACAACCACAATAGAATTTTACTAAGTCAAGGGCAATAACTCAAAAACCTTTCATGCGATAATTTCCATTTTCGAACTTGACCGAGATATCATCAATATATACATGTATACCAAGTTTCATCAAGATTGGATAAAAACTGTAGCTTCTATTGTGAATACAACCTGAATTTGACACATTTTTACTAAATCAAGGGCAATAACTCAAAAACCGTTCATGCGATAATTTCCATTTTCGAACTTGATCGAGATATCCATAATATATACATGTATACCAAGTTTCATTAAGATCGGATAAAAACTGTAGCCTCTATTGTGGATACAACCCAAATTTGATGCGTTTTTACTAAGTCAAGGGCAATAACTCAAAAACCGCACATGCGATTATTTCTTTTTCGAACTTGACCGAGATATCATCAATATATACATGTATACCAAGTTTCATTAAGATCGGACAAAAACTGTAGCCTCTATTGTGGATACAAGCCCAAATTTGACGCGTTTTTACTAAGTCAAGGGCAATAACTCAAAAACGCTCATGCATTATTTCTATTTTCGAACTTGACGAGATATCATCAATATATAACATGTATACCAAGTTTCATTAAGATCGGATAAAAACTGTAGCCTCTATTGTGGATACAACCCAAATTTGAGCGTTTTTACTAAGTCAGGGCAATAACTCAAAAACCGCCATGCATATTTCTATTATCGAACTTGACCGAGATACATCAATATATACATGTATACCAAGTTTCATTAAGATCGGATAAAATATGTAGCCTCTATTGTGGATACAAACCAAATTTGACGCGTTTTTACTAAGTCAAGTGCAATAACTCAAAAACCGTTCATGAGATAATTTCCATTTTCGAACTTGACCGAGATATTATCAATATATACATGTATACCAAGTTTCATTAAGATCGGATAAAAACTGTAGCCTCTATCGTGGATACAACAAATGTGGACGGACCGACGGATCGAAGGACAGGGGCAACGGCAATATACGTCCACATTTCCATGTGGGCGTATAAAAAAATGCCCTTCACATGAATTTGTTAAATGGAAAGCATAATGATGTTCAAACAAATAAACAAATGTATATGACAGATTTCAACAATACCTTTCATTTATCCAATTTATTTATATTTTGGTACAGAAAATAAATTTAACAGAAAAACCAACATTTGTAACTAACAGCTAATAAATAAAACTAAATATTGTTCATATAAAATTGTTCCCATTGTTGTATTAATATGTACAATATGCTGTATAAAAATATTTATTTAAAGGGATAATAGGTGTTAGAATACACTCGTCCTACGTCTAATATTTGTGTTTAATATTGAATTTTGGTTAAGTTAGTATGTACCCCATACTAGATGAATTTTCAAAAAGCGAGAATAAAACTATATTTGGATTTTTTCAAAAAAGTGAGCAAGCAACGATTCCTGTTTGGGAATAAAAGCGTCTGGGAAATCAGCGTTAAAACATCCTTACGGGAAGTCTATATGTTAAAGTTACTTTCCTTTATAATTACAATTTGAAAATCGCTTAATGGATGTATCAAGCGTTTTATTATTAACTACTTGATTTTGTGGATTTATCGGATTATGATGTATAGTGATGACGCCAGGTAAGTCCACTGATGGATATATACTGTTATTTGTCAAGTTTGAGTGAAATTAAAATTGTATGTTTCTTCTAACAGCTATTATCTCTTTAACAAATGAAATTCACATTCACTCAGATCATTTTCAACTCTAGTATGTTGAACTCTAGTACTTCCAATTTTACACATTTTTTTCACAAAAATAATTTCTAAAAAAGAATTGATAACTTTGTGTTGATAATATAAGCCAGAGTGGATATTATATTTGAGTAGTTTGTTTTCACAGAGAACATTTTTCATATTTGAAATATGATTTATGGACAAGAGTATAAAGACAATATATTTCATTTAATAGACGCTGACTGAGAAACGAAAATAAAAATATTTAAAGAGTTGCCTTTTAAAATCCATACAGATCAAGGACCCTGTTTGACTTCCACTGGTAAAATTTAGTGAAACAGGGCCTGAACTACATAACTAAACATTACTTATATATAGTCTACTAAAAATACAACTAATTGATGCTGTGGATGAATACTTTTTGCTTTTTATTGCAAATTACATCTTGCACATATATATCACATTGCTTAGTCTTTATGATTAATATAATCATTGCAGATTGATCATTTTAATTGGACAAAAAATCAAATATGTCCTTGTCATTTATGACTATTCTGGACTCTGGCTGGCATACATATTATAGGCTGCTTCAAGAATACATTGCAGACTCTATGTTTATATACAGAATTCCTATAAATTTGATATATTTCTGACGTAGCCTACTGTAAAATGACATACACAGCTGGGTAGAAAGTTTGACTTTCAAAGAATGAGAAGATTACATTGTTGTGATGGTTCTTTTAGCAAATAATAATTCTGAAAATTCGGCACACACAACATATTCATGAAAGTTTTCACAGTCCACATAACATTAAATCTTTTACACTTACAGTAAAGACTCAATCCTGTCTTGAATTTCATTACATTTTATGAAATAATGTTCCCAGTTGCAATAAATTTCTAGAAAATACCACTCAGAGTAGCAGGGTGTTTTATGTAGAACTTCTGCCAGAATCAAAAGTCTGAATGCCAAGTTCTAGGATTCGTAATTGCATGATATCATTGCCATATTTTGAAAATTTCTCTTCACCCAACACACCCTTTAATTTTTTCTGCAAGAAAAAAAACACGTAACAAATTTTAAATTTTTCCCAACAATAGCAAAATTTTATATTTTATCTATAGTTAAGAACTTGTCATAACTATAATTTTTTGACAAATATAAAAAAGGTTTTTCAAAATTATAATTAATTTCACAATGTTAGCTTCTTATGCGTGAGTCTAGATGCAAACTACAAACAAATATACAGTATATTCAAGGGCACAAAGTGAACCTTAACAAGTGAACCTAAACCAATAACTTCTACTGCAAGTTTTGAAATAAAATGATTTCTGTTTACCTGTAACTCTATTGGGTTGTGTATTTCATCCATTGTTTTATAAGTTCTTAATAAAGTAGATTCTCCTATACCAACTGCACATTGCCTGTATTAAAAAATGAAATCAGCAATGTTTTATATTATAAAGTATATGTTATCATTGTTTTTCTTTTGGGTGGGGTGATTGTGAAATCATTTCCTCATCAGAATTTAGCCAATTATTCCTTCACCACTGACAATGATCATGCTTGGTTGATATTATATTTTACAACCCACATTGCCTTTATATAATATTAAGGATACTTACTTCTGTAAATCTTGCATTTGTTTCAATAATTCACTTTTGTCTTTTTCTGAAAATCAAAGACATTTGCAATTTAGTAACAAGGAATGAAAACATCCCTTTGCTTAATAGAAGAACAATTTAATGGAAAAACAACTACATTTGTAACAAAAAAGTTTAAAAAGTCAAGTTGTTAAATCAAATTGTCTGGGAGTTTGCTCTTCAAACTCATGGCGTAGATATGCGACACAAATTATGTTCTTACTACAATCCCATTTAAAACTACTACTGCAGCAACAATTGCACCTCAACACTAGAGAGCTGAAGGTCAGGCTATCTCTAGATTTAAACAAAGCCAGGTAGTGGTTGTAAAATTTTGTGGCCTGTACAATTTGTTCAATATAAACAATCTGGCCTGTACAAGTTGTTCAATATAAACAATCTTGCCTGTACAAGTTGTTCAATATAAACAATCTGGCATGTACAAGTTGTTCAATATAAACAATCTGGCGTTGAAGAGTTAAGATATCAGGCTATAGATACATGTTTATTTCAGTTTGAGATTGGGATGAATATTTTCAATATCTAGACTGATGTGCAAAATAGGTGAACATAACATAAATAATTTAACTTACTCTTTTCAGGCTGTGGAGGATTCCAGTCTATATGGGAGCTTCTTCTTCGTACTGGACTTGGAAGCTGATATTATAAGATAGATTAAATAATAACACACACTTTACCGTAAGAATGGACTAGCTATTTGATCAACAGAGAATCATTGGTGTTGTCTTGAAGAAAGAAAGAAGAAAGAGTTCAGAGCAATGCCAAGAACAGTGCAAGGTGTTAAAATACATATTGGAGTTAGAGAGTTGCTTTCAAACAAGTGTACAGGTTTTAGTTTCCCCAAATTATTTCTAGTTAAGGTGAAAAACCAAACAAAAAAACGATTAATGTGTTAGCATATCATGAAAAAATAATAACTCCATGAATAAATACAAATATATACTTTAAACTAACTTGTCTAGGTTCTGATAAAATTGTTTAAAGGATAAATTTATGATCATACAAAAATATGGGCAAGACTGTTCAGTGAAGCAACTGTTTCCAAATGGCAACACATAATCGACATACACTTTATCTTATTCACACCCAGTATTAAGGCTTAAGATTAATACATGAAGAAAGTGTGGGATATGGATATTAAGGCAAGGATAATATAATATTAGTAAAGCTAAAAGATGTACCTGAGAGTATTGTGGTATATCACTAACCCAGTTTAAATAAGGTAAAACACGTTCTCCCTGGAATACATATACTTCATTCCTCTACAGCAGCACAAAATAGAAATTAGACCAATTCATAGAGATATCTACAAATTTACGATTCATTTCTATCTAATTTCAACATTCATTTAATCAAAATTTTTGAAATAGATTTTCATTTATTATTATTTCCAAATGAAAACATGATCCAAATAGCTTTATAAGTATTTGAAGGTTATTGAATTAAATCCATTACCATAATACAAGATAAACTACTATAATGCTAAATAAAAAGCAGATGTGTAAAAAGCAGCTACATTGCAGAGAAGCAGACAAAGTAATCAAAAGTTACAGAAAAAAATTTATATGGACAAGGTAATCTTTCCTATACAATAATAGATTTCTAATCTTTTTATAGATACATCTCAATTTCAATTATTTGCTTAATATCAGTTAAACTGCAACAATAAAAACATCTAGGCTGTTTTTAACAATAGGAGGAGGTTCCATAACTGAATGACCAAATTTATTTTTAAGATATGGATTGCTAAAATTGAGATTTAAAGCAAATATCTATAAAAAATAAATTCTCACTCCATTGTGAATTTGTGAAAGATTCTCTTTAATTGGTTCAACAACAACAACAAATATTGCCACTGCATTATCCTGAACATACTGCTATATCAGTTAACATACTGCTATATCAGTTAACATACTGCTATATTTAGCTGACATACTGATATATTCAGCTGACATACTGCTATATTCAGCTGACATACTGCTATATTCAGCTGACATACTGCTATATTCAGCTGACATACTGATATATTCAGCTGACATACTTCTATATTCAGCTGACATACTGCTATATTCTGCTGACATACTGCTATATTCAGCTGACATACTGCTATATTCAGCTGACATACTGCTATATTCAGCTGACATGAAAGACCTTTCCATGGAAAAGTAATCTATAAGGCTAAATATTACCAATTATTCATACAAAAGTAAAGTGGAAATACTACATTCTAGATACCCACATAAAATAAAAATAAAAAAACCAAATGTAAAACTCTTACTGGTTTCAAATCATTGCCTACATCCAATGAGTTGGATTCTTCTACCGTTTGAACAGGAACTTGGACTGTGGTCACATCAAACATTGGACTAAACTTTAGTTGGTCTTCTGTTAATTCGCGGAATATAAACCGTGGCAAAACTTTCAATGTCTCAAACTTAAGATTCTTTATTATTGACATTGGCTGAAAAATATATTGATAATACATTTGTTTTCTACTGGTTTTCATTTTGTAAGTTGATTTTTAAGTCCTACATGACTTGCTATTTGGCACGGTGTTTTCCAATGAGGTTGATAAAGTGACTAGAGAATTTTCTCTAAATTGATGTTCAACATTACATTATATTTGCATTACTGAACTCATTAAACTATTTAGAAAAATTATAGTTTTTTCTGTTACCCAGTGACAAAGTTATTATTAAAATATATTATGTCAATATTATACCCAAGAGCTCAAAACAGAAGAAACAGAATAGGCCTATATTATATGGTTTAAATAAAAAAAAAACATACCCTCTTATTTAAATGTTGTTGTATGATATCCATCTTTAATATTTGTTCAGCACTAGGGCGTAATGTTTTATCCTTCTCCAACATAATTCTTCCGAGCTCACGTAGATCTTCACTATAAAAATCTTGTATTGTTGGTGGCTAAAAGTGTAGAAACATTTGTAAATGACAATAAAATGAGATTTCTATTGTTCTGCTTGACTTCTGAGCTTAAGAAAGCAATGTAATTTGTACATAGGGAAATTTAATCGCAAACTCAAATCTCATACCCTAGTAATACTGCAGTACCTGAGATAACATACCCTAGTAATAATGCAGTACCTGAGATAACATACCCTGTAAAAATGCAGTACCTGAGATAACATACCCTAGTAATAATGCAGTACCTGAGATAACATACCCTAGTAATACTGCAGTACCTGAGATAACATACCCTAGTAATAATGCAATACCTGAGATAACATACCCTAGTAATAATGCAGTACCTGAGATAACATACCCTAGTAATAATGCAATACCTGAGATAACATACCCTAGTAATAATGCAGTACCTGAGATAACATACCCTAGTAATAATGCAGTACCTGAGATAACATACCCTAGTAAAAATGCAGTACCTGAGATAACATACCCTGTAAAAATGCAGTACCTGAGATAACATACCCTAGTAATAATGCAGTACCTGAGATAACATACCCTAGTAATAATTCAGTACCTGAGATAAAATACCCTAGTAATAATGCAGTATCTGAGATAACATACCCTAGTAATAATTCATTAACTGAGATAAAATACCCTAGTAATAATGCAGTACCTGAGATAACATACCCTAGTAATAATTCAGTACCTGAGATAAAATACCCTAGTAATAATGCAGTACCTGAGATAACATACCCTAGTAATAATGCAGTACCTGAGATAACATACCCTAATAATAATGCAGTGCCTGAGATAACATACCCTAGTAATAATGTAGTACCTGAGATAAAATACCCTAGTAATAATGCAGTACCTGAGATAACATACCCTAGTAATAATGCAGTACCTGAGATAACATACCCTAGTAATACTGCAGTACCTGAGATAACATACCCTAGTAATAATGCAGTACCTGAGATAATATACCCTAGTAATAATGCAGTACCTGAGATAACATACCCTAATAATAATGCAGTACCGGAGATAACATACCCTAGTAATAATGCAGTACCTGAGATAACATACCCTAGTAATAATGCAGTACCTGAGATAACATACCCTAGTAATAATGCAGTACCTGAGATAACATACCCTAGTAAAAATGCAGTACCTGAGATAACATACCCTAGTAATAATGCAGTACCTGAGATAACATACCCTAATAATAATGCAGTACCTGAGATAACATACCCTAGTAATAATGCAGTACCTGAGATAACATACACTAATAATAATGCAGTACCTGAGATAACATACCCTAGTAATAATGCAGTACCTGAGATAACATACCCTAGTAATAATGCAGTATCTGAGATAACATACCCTAGTAATAATGCAGTACCTGAGATAACTTGTACATCTATTCAAAGTTTACGACTGTCTTTCTACATACTATTTCAATGTTATAGTATTAGTTTATTGACAGCTTCAAATTTCATACAAAATATCTTCAATATACTTACGTCATTATTTATGACTTTTAACAATAAAAAATTAAGATATGGAGCATCATAAGCTCGTTCTCTAGCTGTCATCTCATATACAATACATCCTAAACTCCAGATATCAGTCTGTAATATACAAATATACAATATATATGTATAAAATTTCTGCATTAATACATGAAAACAGAACTTAAAGCAAAATCTAATTGTGCCTAGTCAATATTACACAGTACACAATTTTGTAATTGATTGGGGATGGCTGAAGCAGCCAATACAATTTTTGTGACATTTTGTCTAGCTTTAAGCACATGTAAATTGAAATAACAAAGTAGCCTAGAGCTGTACTGTTAACAGCAAAAACTTGTGTATGCACATAACCACTAGCAATTTTTTGATGAACATTTTGTTGCCAGTCCTAGATTTAAAGAATTATGTACAGAACAATCATCTAACCTTTTCATTATAGCCTGTATAGGTAAAAACTTCTGGACTCATATAATATGGTGTCCCTACCCACTTCTTTACTACTTCATCTGAATGGTCTAATATACTACAATTATAAAATAAAGCTAGTATAAATACTGTAATACAGTATAGAAATGGAAGGAAAAGTAAAGTACAAATTATGTTTTATGAAAAAGTTTAAAATCTGACATAATTTTATGTACAGTAGAACCTGCATTCAGAGACCACTCAAGGGAATATTCAAAAACGGTCGCTGAGTGAAGGTGGCCTCTTAAGAGAGGAACTGCAAGACCATTTCGTTTTGACGTTTTGGAAATTATGGGATCTTACTTTTACTCATACATGTATAGTTTCTACTGCTTTTGCATGCTATCTCCTATCTACCGACAGGATACTCTATTTTGTCGTATTTATTTTCTATTAGAAACCAAAGTTCTCACAGTTATTATCGTTTTCAAAGTCAAAATTCTCTACCGTAAATAAGCCCAGTAACACGCTTTATTCCATTTTCACCTGATTAATATGTTTTTATAACAACATCCGGTACACCCTACTTTCGCTTTCTGATCAAATTTACGGCAGTCTAAATTTTACCAAAAACGAAATATTTCAATAGGATGAAATCTATCAATATTAATCAGCAACAAGCTATAAAATTAATCTGTAGAAGATTATCTAATTACCGATTAGCGATAATCTCATTAAAAAATATCACCGACGCGTGAACTTGATTTTTGTTACGGGAGATAATCAAAAGTGTCATGGTCGCTTAATTGATTTATTTTAATCAATTGGGAGTATAAATACATGGCCACGGGTCGCTTATTAGTCGATAATTACATTGAAAACTCGTAGGGGGGAATTTATTGTGGTCGCTTATTGAAGGTGGGCTCTTAATAAAGGTGGTCGTATGAGCAGTATATACTGTATATTACAAACAATCTTGTACATATCTTGTTCATATCCAGCTGTCATTATTACAAGTATCACAAGTTCTGTATGTCAATACATAATCTAGGGCGTGCGCCTTTACTATTAATTAATGATATTCATTGACATGTGTTGAAATCATACAACTTGGTTGTTGTCAGAGTGATCATAACATAAGTCTTATCTCAACATGTGTCATATGGGCTCCTTATCTTGACAGGTATTTCAGAATATGATTTTCACTGACATTATCACTTTATATTTATTTAAAGTGCATGTTTTCAATGATTAACTTGAAGTAGATATGTAGAATCTATGTAATGAAATTAAAATTTAATGTTTTTGTAAAACTAAACAGGTGCTGAATTACAGGGTGTGAAAGAAATCAATAGACTAAGAAAAAATGATTTTTGTAGTCAATTTGTGAATACTCGATTCATCCTACAACTTATTTTATTGTCTGATCTGAATATTTTAAAGAGAGGTATCCTAATAACTATATATAACTTACAAGTGATATTTGGATAACATTTTAAAATACATTAACATTTTCTAGTAATTACACGACAACCTATTAGTGATAGTCAATTTAGTTTTAACATGTCTCCTTAACATGCCTTATCTATCAGTTTCTAATTTAATCTTAATACTAAATCACAAGGTGCGTTTATTTAACAGTACACCCAAAAAAATTTTGTGGTCATGTACTTGCCGAAACATATATCTGTCCATTTGATGCACATGTACTTGTGTATTTTTAGACAAATTGTATATTGAAGTATTGTGTATTTTTTTTTTTTTTTTTTTCCAAATGTTTTGCCCCATGGGCTGAATGTGAAACAGGAATATGTCCTTGTGTATTGGGCCTAGTTCTGACCCATGTAAAATAAAGGGTTTATTATTATTAAGGGGGTTGACAACCCTAAAGCTATGTACAAAAAATAGACGATTTTAACAACTTCTTTTCCACCTATCTGAAATATTTAAATATCAACGGAAAGAGGGGACTTTCAGCTATCCAAAAATATAAAATTTATTTCTTTATGACATTTCAACTTTGAGAAATAGAGTATGGAAGATGAACGAAAAAAACGTCAATTATTCCCTTAAAATTAGCATATCTACTAGACTATTTAATATAGAAGGTTGAAATTTTGCACAACGCAAGTCTACATATATCTCTACAAAATTACGTTGGCTTTTTGGAAAATTTTGTTTTGTTCTGAAGATATTGATAGAAATCAAAATTTTGGGAGTGCATTTACGAAAAATTGAATTTTTAAAAAACTATTCATTTTATAAAAAAAAGCCAACGTAAAGTTATAGAGGACATCGTAAGCTTTAGCTGAAGCCAAAGTTTGTAAAAATGGGATAAATTGTAAGCGAGATATGCTTTTGGAAAAATGGCAGTTTTTTTCAACATTTTGCAAACACATGTAAACCTTACGTAATTAACGATCATGTTGTTAAAAGATTGTCTTTCATGCTGTAGAAATCTTTCAGCACCTTTTAGGCATCGATATGCACCGATATCAACATAATTGGAGTGCTAAAACAATGGATTAGCACATGTCAAAACCCTTCCAGCCACCAATCATAAGATCTTCTCTGTTTACATGTGACGTAAAGATTTATGGGAAATCCCTTGACTTCTGGATTCCCCCGATACACAAACTCTTACTTCGCGTGCCGATATTAACAATAACTGACTGGCAAACGTAGAGAATGTTTATTTAGCCGATGACGTTGTAATCACAAATGTCAACAGACAAAGAGGAATACCCCGTTTTGTTCTATAAATAGATTATCTTCACGGACGGATATCAGACGAACTACTGAAGCGATTGAGCTAAAATTTTTCATACATGATTTTTTTTTAATGTCAAATAGAATGGATATAATCTAAATGCGTTTCTTGATTGAAATACACCTCGAACAATAAGGTTGTCAACCCCCTTAAGTACTTAGACAAACCTTGTCAACACTAATAGTATATATTTTCCCTGTTCTATTATTTTGTATCATTGCTTTATAAAAACAAGAGTATCATCATTGAATATTTATTAATTAAATTAATCGATATCCATAAAATTGTGTCCAGTTTATGTATCTAACTAATAGTATATATTTTCCCTGTTCTATTATTTTGTATCATTGCTTTATAAAAACAAGAGTATCATCATTGAATATTTATTAATTAAATTAATCGATATCCATAAAATTGTGTCCAGTTTATGTATCCACCAATTACTAAATTCAATTAAAATCCCTGTTATATGGCATCATTGCAGCACACAGATTACCTGTATATATTCATGTGAAGATCACAGATTTCCCTGTTATATGGAATGTCATATGAAGATCACAGATTCCCTGTTATAAGGAATGTCATGTGAAGATCACAGATTCCTTGTTATATGGAATGTCATGTGAAGATCATAGTTTTCCCTGTTATATGAAATTTCATATGAAGATCACAGATTCCCTGTTATATTGAATGTCATGTGAAGATCACAGTTTTCCCTGTTATATGGAATGTCATATGAAGATCACAGATTACCTGTTATATGGAATGTCATATGAAGATCACAGATTCCCTATAACACGGAATGTCATGTGGAGATCAAAGATTCCCACGTTCTTGTAGGAATTTATGGTACTCAACAAGAATAATGTAAAAGTGACTCATTGATATGAGTTAAAGATAGCTTGCCAGGCAAGGTAACACAGCCCACTGGCAGCATTGAATTTGAAAAATAATTAGAGCAATAACTCAAAAAACATTCACTGAATTAATATTGAAGTATATAAATATTTATATGAAATATGAAAAAATCCAGGATAATCTTCCAGAGTGCTCTACGTGCACATCCACGGAGCTTTATAGATGATTAGAAAACGAACAATTTCACATAAACATTAAGTTTTCTCAACAGTCTGTTTCGTAGTAGATTTGCTACCACTCGTCAGGAGAACAAGACGGTTTGGTTATATATATATATATATAAATATTGAAGGGCAAAAACTCAAAAACTGTTCATGGAAAATTGCCAAATTAGAACTTGACCACCATCTTATCTATTTCAATACTCATACCTAGTTTCATCAAATCTATTAAAAAATTGTAGCTTAGTTTGCACCCACAAATATTTTTGACGCAATTTTACTAAGTCAAGGGCAATAACCCCAAAACCATTTGTTAAAAAAAGTCTAATGTCTTATCAATTCTGATGCTTACACCAAGTTCCATCAAAATCCTTTGAAAATTAAAGCTTCCTATTGCAACCACCATAGAATTTTGACGCAATTTTACTAAGGGCAATAACTTAAAACAATTCATTGAAAAACTGTCAATTTCAAACTTGATTGAGGCCTAATCAATTCCAATGCTCACACCAAGTTTCATCAATGATTTATTGCATCGAAACAAAAATTTTGACAAGATTTTTCTAAGTCAAGGGCTATAACTCAAAAACCGTTCATGCGATAATTTCCATTTTTGAACTTGACCGAGATATCATCAATATATACATGTATACCAAGTTTCATTAAGATCGGATAAAAACTGTAGCCTCTATTGTGGATACAACCCAAATTTGACACGTGTTTACTAAGTCAAGGGCAATAACTCAAAAACCGCTCATGCGATTATTTCTATTTTCGAACTTGACCGAGATATTATCAATATATACATGTATACCAAGTTTCATTAAGATCGGAAAAAAACTGTAGCCTCTATTGTGGATACAACCCAAATTTGACGCGTTTTTAATAGGCAAAGGGCGATAACTCAAAAACCGCTCATGTAATTATTTCTATTTTCGAACTTGACCGAGATATCATCAATACATACATGTATACCAAATTTCATTAAGATCGGATAAAAACTGTAGCCTCTATTGTGGATACAACCCAAATTTGACGTGTTTTTACTAAGTCAAGGGCAATAACTCAAAAACCGTTCATGCGATAATTTCCATTTTCGAACTTGACCGAGATGTCATCAATATATACATGTATACCAAATTTCATTAAGATCGGATAAAAACTGTAGCCTCTATTGTGGATACAACCCAAATTTGACGCGTTTTTACTAAGTCAAGGGCAATAACTCAAAAACCGTTCATGCGATAATTTCCATTTTCGAACTTGACCGAGATATCATCAATATATACATGCATACCAAGTTTCATTAAGATCGGATAAAAACTGTAGCCTCTATCGTGGATACAACAAATGTGGACGGACGGACGGACGGACCGACGGACAGACGGACGGACAGTGGCGACGGCAATATATAATATATAAAAATGGAATACTCCAATTACTCCACCCAGCTCACTATAACATTCTAAATTTCTTAAACTAAATATTTCGATCAATGTCTATTTCTAAACTTATGAAATATCTTCATAATTGAGTCTCTAACTGACAGCAGCTCACCTACAGCTTCCCCTATGTATTTTACTTATTATAGAACTGTGGGATTTTAAAATTAGATTCAGTTAAGTAAGCAATCTCACTTGCAAGAGGGGGAAGTTAATATGAACTTTACAGACTTTTTTAATACTCATAAATAATAAATCTTAATATTCAGAAATAACAAACATGTCAAAATATGAACACATAGGGTCTTAATTTAGCTTTCTCAAGGTGGTGATTTGACTATAAACCCAATGATAATTGTGACTGTTAGATAAAAGGCAAAGTAGATTACTAAAGTCCCTGTATAAAATAAAGCATAGGTCTACTTACGTAGAAAGTCCAAGATCACCAAGTTTGACATCTCCTTTACGAGTAAGGTAAATATTGGATGGTTTTAAATCTCGATGGATTATCTTCATATAATCTTTATGCATCCACTGAAAAATAAAACATAGGGTATTGCTTGAACTTGATACTAAGAAAAAAGCAAAGAACAAAATTCATAAAGAGTGGCCTTTTAATAAATAAATAACAATAGCTATCATTATCAGCAAAACCAATGGAATGGAACCAGGGGTAGGCGTTCACAGAACTTTTTATAATGTTTCTTATCTCAAACTTTTCTTAAAGAGGTACTATATATCCACTGTCAGCACTGATTTTGAATAACAAATACTCAAAGTTTCATCAAAATCCATCAAGAATTGCGCTTTCTGACTAAAATTGAACGCATTTTCAAGAACAAGGGCAATAACTCATACTAAATATTTTTTCCATATCACTGATTTTCAATAGGGTTCATCCTTTGGTAATTACACACTCTCACAACAAATCTGCCAAGAATTGCACATTGTAGAGCGTTAACAAATAAATTTGTACAAAATTTTTTTTGTAAATTAGCAAAGTCAGAATTTAAGCAGATTCGATCATATCATTTATTATGTTAAATAAAATTGTGTCAATAGTTGTAACATAAGTAGAATATTATAATAATACCCAGACTTTCATACACAAACACTAATACAACAGGTGAAGCAGAAGATATGAAACTAGAAATTTATTCAAATGATGTTTAACACAGAGAGTTCTTTATCAAATCCAAACAAACTAGGTCAGTGTTTAAGCAAGTAAGAAGTTTTGAAAGAAAAACATGTAGGGTCGATATAGAATACATATAGTATAGATACTCTTTATCAATAGAAAAACAATCAAATTTCAATATTTATTTAAGGCTAAGTTTTGATTTTCCACCATTGCTGAACATTTATTTTAGTTAGAATTACAACTAGATCGTATTCAACTTTGTGCACAGATTATTTATGCAGCTTCAACAAATTCCATGGTCAGATTTGAAGAGAATAAGTCTCAGTTAAGTTACTATCTCCCTGGCTACCTTGTACTGAGTATAAGATGTCACTAGACATAGATATCTAAAGTCAATATAACTATCCACAAAACTTTCACTTTAGCCTTATTATTAACAGTTTCCAATCACTGTTTAAATATACAACATAGTAATGTGGTACCTTCATCATTAACCCTTCTACAGTTTCATGTAAAAAAAAATTATTAAAGTTATTGTAAATTAGTCAGCACTTCAAAGACTTATATTACATAATGATGTTTTTTAACTGGGCAAAGACAGAAATTTAGTCAAGATAGCAACAGAAAATGACTTATATTTTTCATTTTTACCAGGTGAGGTCATTCATTGTGCTAAACCTTAGTACACACTACCTTTGATTCTTGCTTCATCTGAAAGATGTGTTGATTTCTCCTTATCCTAAATATGGAATTGGAAAGAAGATTTCAATGTATAAATATGATCAACAATCATAGAAAATAAGATTAAAATACTAAAGGTTGAATTCACCTACACAGCTATTTATTTAAACTTTGACACTCTGCAAATTTCTATTAACTGAACTGACCAAGGCACATATTAGCTCTAGGCACATCTTACAACATTTGAAAATCATTGGAAGGCAGATAAATGGAATTGAGCCTATGGGAAAATTTTTGTACTTGCATAAGGCAATTATCAGTCTGTTTCCTTACAACCTAAATGCAATGAATAGAAAAATATTTCAAACCTTGATTTTGTTTGATATTCATTAAATAATATCCATCATACATCATCTAACTTACTTATTAGGGATTATATTGTAAAATCTGTCACAAGCACTTTTACATTCACCTCACTTGACAATGTAAAGTCATTCTGTCAAAGGCTCTGAATATGTTCATTTACAAACATGCAAGTTGAGAAGTGTCTAATGTATAAGTTGGTGTTTGCAATACTTTGATACAGACCAGAGTCTTCTGTACTTTTCTCACAGTATATGGTTTCAAGTGAAGGTTGATCAGAATGTGTCATATTTCTCTGTGTAAATCTAAATACATACAATACTGTATTTAATGTTCCTTTTTCATACAAGATTTCTAGAGAAACTAGAAGAATATTAACCAGATATGACAGTTATTACTTATTCTATTGAGGTTTATTTGACACTCTAACCTATCATTTTATTTAAACAACAATGTTTTAATATTGCTCTATTTATCTATATAGTAAGTGTTTGCAATATTTATTTCCACTTTAGTAAATTTTTAGGTCTCCAATACAGTTCAAGAGAAGATAAATTTAGTCACTATGTAAATCAAGACCTCCTCTAAGATTTCTCTGAATTTCCTCATTTAAATACAAACTGAGATCAAAAGTTTGTATATTTGACAACTTGATGGAAATATTTCTTGTTAAGTTTTAATGAACCTCCTTTATACCATGGATAATTTGGGAAACACATAACACCCACATCATGACAATTGAAGTATACACATGTCAGTACTTCCATTACCCATTATATCTAGTAAATAGAAAATTTCAATTTACAAAATACAAACATTGCCTCGAAAAATAGAGTCTTCACTTAAAAATACCTAGACTTAACTCATTAAATTTGTATACCAGAAACACCCGATTTTCTGCTGAGGTAATTCTTATTTCACTTAAATAAACTATTCAACTGGTATGATAAATGTTTTATATATCTTTAATAAGGTGCAAAATGGGAATTCTTTAACTTTTTTTATGTACCAAAGGACAAATTGAGGTCAAATTTTCAATATGACTGACAAAATTCTCTGAGAGTAGCTTTTGGCAAAGTAGACAAGTTAATTTGATTTTCATAGTAACTTTCAACCATGCACACCAATTTTGTTTGAAGATCATCTTCACAACACAAGGAAGGGACTCTCAATAAGTGAGTTCAGCATATAATTCATGGAATCAACAGGATTCTCAATTAAATAACTTGGAATAGGGTTCAGAACCTGTTTCACTTATTGTAATTGCACACAGAAATCAAAATGGCTGAGATGAGAATAGATGAGAAAATTTGTAATCATTATCCACTTCAATACTGTTCGATTCAGGGCAGAAATGAAACAAAAAGGACCTATTCAAAACTCTCCAATGATCAAATGATGCCCTCCTAAAACTCAATTACCTAATTACAAATTTATGATGAATTAGAAATTATGTTCTGGACGCTTTGTGCACACTAATACAATTACAATTCGTACAACTTCTAAACTTAACACTGGCATTCTAATAATATACTAAAAATCCTATTCTGTTACAAATTATTAATCAAATCTCTAGTAGACATGTCTACCTGGCTGACTCATAATCACACGAACTGTACTATTTCTATATATTATGACTATAATTATTACAAACTTATATTTCTCATTGTACTTACTAACATGTTTTCTAACGGTCATAATATCTTAATAAATATAAAAGTCAGTATAATAACTACATCAAGGCAAATATTGAATAACTAGTCAGTCACATTCAACCTTATAACTTGTAAAAGAAGAATTCTCAATGACTGGCAAGCTATCATTGTCAAGAATTATGTGTTGAAGGCCGACATTTTCTTTGTCATGCTTACATTTGGGATTGATGAAAATGGAAGATAATTATTGTAATATGGACTTGATATACAATAACTGTGAATAACTACTAATTAAAATTTAATGACATCATAGGATTAAACGTGTAACGGATTATTGTTTATTAATGGAAAGTAGTTTCAGACCAGCAACTAGAAGCGTTTCTGGCATCCGATTAATTATTGTCAATCAAAACATCTCTGACCTAAACTTGATGTCCTACAGAGCCTATTTGCAACTGGCATGATTGCAAGTCGTGACTGGCATAAATGGCCAAATCAACCGTCCAATTAAATGCGTTGAACCACAGGTCCCCCTATTATTCTGGTACAAAAGATCATTGTTATTGTATGTATGCACCTTTCATATTTCAACTTCTCATCTACTTAGGTGACAATTGCCCCAATAGCTAAGTTTGATTGAGGAAGATTTCATACCCTTAAGTACAGTACTGACCTTTGGGTCAACCTTAATTGTTTCTCAAAAACTTATGACATCATAGATTTACATATCTTTCTGCTCATTAGGAAGATAACATTCAAATACCCATCAACAATATAAAGTATTATGGTTAATCCACATGCTTAATACAGTGTCTTCTCTAAGAAGTAATCAATTTAATTGTGGAGCTGATAATTGGGGTATATTTATGGTTCAGTTGAAATGATCATTATTTTAAAGATGTTTGTAGATAAGAACTATATATCATTTATTAGATCTATTATCAAAATTACATATCAATACAATCTACCAAGATTACTGTATATTAAACAAAGGATTTATTGATAATTTAGATCATATTCATAACAATAATAAATACTGCTTGAAATTTCCACATATGTACTACATACTTCATTTGACCCACTTGTTCTGTAATTCTGACTAATAATTTAGTAGTGTCCAAAGTGCATCGAATCTTAATGTCAATACATGTGTCTTTTATGGAAACAGATACTGTAGATAAATACAACCAGAGGCAAAACTAGACCCACAGAATGCAGAGATGAGAAAGTATTAGTACTGATGTTTGGTCAAATGCTAAGAGAAAGCGAAAAATTCATTTGACCTATGCTACAAAGATTATAATAAGTTTTACTTTTGAAAGTGTTGCATCACATAAACTGGCTCTTTATTAAATCCATCAAGCTTTAATATTTCAGAATCTAATCATAGAAGGATTATTTCTGTAAGTTACCATTTTGACCCATAAACTGACCTTCAGATCAATATCTTGCTATTATAAATTGAGACAGTGTTCTACATAGAAGATCCATTGATTAACATATGTCACATTCTATTGTCTTACTGTTGTCTGCTTTTTGCCTAGTGCCTAGTCTTTTGCATTTAATGTTGCTCTTTGCTCTTTGCTTGATAGAATTTTTATTGCCATGTTCAGGAAGTTTGATGCCTCTCTAATACTTTCTATTCATTATTAATACTGACTTTATCGACTGATCCTCAATTAAAAGATAAAGTAGATTAATGTAATCCATTCACAAGGGCTATTAAGTCATAACCAGACTAAATTATGGACTTATGCCAAAGAATTGATTAAGGGGGTTGACAACCCTAAACCTATGTACAAAAAATAGACGATTTTAACAACTTATTTTCCACCTATCTGAAATATTTAAATATCAATGGAAAGAGGGGACTTTTAGCTATCCAAAAATATAAAATTTATTTCTTTATGACATTTCAACTTTGAGAAATAGGGTATGAAAGATGAACGAAAAAAACATCAATTATTCCTTAAAATTAGCATATCTACTAGACTATTTAATATAGAAATTTTGCACAACACAAGTCTACATGTATCTCTACAAAATTACGTTGGCTTTTTCGAAAATTTTGTTTTGTTCTGAAGATATTGATAGAAATCAAAATTTTGGGAGTGCATTTACGAAAAATTGAATTTTTAAAAAACTATTCATTTTATAAAAAAAAGCCAACGTAGAGTTATAGAGGACATCGTAAGCTTTAGCTGAAGCCAAAGTTTGTAAAAATCGGATAAATTGTAAGCGAGATATGCTTTTGGAAAAATGGCAGTTTTTTTCAACATTTTGGAAACACATGTAAACCTTACCTAATTAACCTTCATGTTGTTAAAAGATTGTCTTTCATGCTGTAGAAATCTTTAAGCACCTTTTAGGCATTGATATGCACTGATATCCACATAATTGGAGTGTTAAAACAATGGATTAGCACATGTCAAAACCCTTCCACCCACCAATCATAAAATCTTCTCTGTTTACATGTGACGTAATGATTTATGGGACATCACGGGACTTCTGGATTCCCCCGATACACAAACTCTTACTTCGCCTGCCGATATTAACAATAACTGACCGGCAAACGTAGAGAATGTTTATTTAGCCGATGACGATGTAATCACAAATGTCAACTGACAACGTAATTTGTACGTCTACATGGAGGAATACCCCGTTTTGTTCTATAAATAGATTATCTTCACAGACCGATATCTGACAAACTACTGAAGCGATTGAGCTAAAATTTTCCATACATGAGTTTTTTTTAATGTCAAATAGAATGGATATCAACTAAATGCGTTTCTTGATTGAAATACACCTCGAATGATAAGGTTGTCAACCCCCTTAAGTTTGACTTATACTTATTTAACATTATACATAACTTTTTATAGTTGAACACTTCTTAAATCTTATAATATTAATTATCAGATTAACTCCTTAAAACCTTCACTTTACAATCCAATCTTTACTAGTCATTTCATTTGTTTACATTCAAAATATATAGGCCTACACATTTATATTTAAAATCAAACAATTCTATGAAAGACTAAATGTAGAAAAAGAAATATTTCAGTCATATTAAATACTGACTGATCTCAATAGGACACTTGTTTTTGACAGTTGATATCATGCCAGACATTTTGTATTATTGTCATAATAATACACCAGCTCTCAATATAACTCTCAATATAATAGAAATCATCACAAAGAAAATAAATCTAAGGTAAAGGTCATTAACAGGTGCTGGGACATTTTCTACTATTATAGATTTATAGCAAATTAGTAGTCAAGTTTATAAAGTCATAAATTATTATACTGGTTTGTTATATAGTATTTTGGACAAGCTGACCTCAGGCAGTCACTGGTATTTCTATGACTGGGTGGATGAACATTTCCATATTTCCCATAAGTCTGTAATATAGGCCCTATATTGCTCATTGTTTTCCTTATAACTTTAAAGACATATCTAGATCCTCGAAAAGAAATCTCTAGTAGGTCATAAATCAATATACAATTAAATTTACTCAACTGGCACTTGTTTAACAGTTGTAAATATATTTACAAATAAACAAGTATATTAGTAGTATTAATCAGTGGTCAAATAATAAATACCGATATGGACCGATATCCACCCTTTTAGATGAACAAAAGAGGATAGTCTATCTTGTATAGACTTGTACATCGATTCACCTGGCTTTAAATAAGACCCCACCCCACTCTATCGCTTTACACTGTAAAAGAATCGAGTAAAAAAACAAAATTTACAACCAATGTTGACAAACAGGTGGTCAATGGTGAGTTTTTATCATTGATATAAATACAGTATATCCTGCTCATACGACCACCTTTATTAAGAGCCCACCTTCAATAAACGACCACAATAAATTCCCCCCTACGAGTTTTCAATGTAATTATCGACTAATAAGCGGCCACCTTCATTACGCGACCAGCGGCCATGTATTTATATTCCCAATTGATTAAAATAACTCAATTAAGCGACCATGACACTTTGGATTATCTCCCGTAACAAAAATCAAGTTCACGCGTCGGTGATATTCAATGAGATTATCGCTAATCGGTAATTAGATAATCTTCTACAGATTAATTTTATAGCTTGTTGCTGATTAATATTGAAAGATATCATCGTATTGACAATTATTATAAAGTACTGTAAAGGCTTCAATATTTCGTTTTTGGTAAAATTTAGACTACCGTAAATTTGATCAGAAAGCGAAAGTAGGGTATACCGGATGTTGTTATAAAAACATATTAATCAGGTGAAAATGGAATAAAGCGTGTTTCCGGGCAATTAAAATGCAAGTAAAGAAGGATATCTTATTTATTTAAGGTAGAGAATTTTGACTTTGAAAACGATAATAACTGTGAGAACTTTGGTATCTAAAAGAAAATAAAATACGACAAAATAGAGTATCCTGTCGGTAGATAGGAGATAGCATGCAAAAGCAGTAGAAACTATACATGTATGAGTAAAATTAAGATCCTATGATTTCCAAAACGTCAAAACGAAATGGTTTTGCAGTTCCTCTCTTAAGAGGCCACCTTCACTCAGCGACCGTTTTTGAATATTCCCTTGAGTGGTCTCTGAATGCAGGTTCTACTGTACATCATGTATGAAATAAAAACAAGATGTGTATCTAATTCTATCATATTTTTGATGAATTTGGATTACACCTTCAATTAAGCTTCAATAAACATTATTTACAGATCAATAAATTTTTCCAAATTGATATATTCTTTAAAAAAAAGTGTAAAAAAGACAAATTGGTCCTTTCACGATCTGATAGTTCTTCATTTAACCAGAAGAAATATCTTTTAGAATTATAAAAAAAAATGCCTTATCGCAAATCAATTTTGGCCACAATACATAAATAAAAAGGAAGAGATATATGTGACTTCAGAAAAATTTCTTGCATTAAATATGCAACAGCAATGGTCCTTGTTCAATCTTTCCCAGGGAGAATAGCCAAAAGTACAAAACACCCACAAGATATATACCCTAATTATAAATCTATTGAATAAAACTGTCAATGTACTAGAATATGCCTTTCTCTTCAGAAGTCCTGTGTAAGAACACAACTATATGGTGTAATTGTTACCTAATAAATACAGTGCAAGGTTATGTAGTTCGTCATTTCACTTATCGTTAAGTGAACAATTAAGAAAGTATTACAGGCTTTATACAAAATAAAACCTTGTCAAGAAATCTTAACTTGTTGTGATGTAAATTATATATGAGAAAAAATCTCTTTACCATTCAGACCAAAATAATATGTTTTCTGAATTTTGTTTGAGGCAAAAGATAAAAATAGGCCTACTTTCTTTAAAAGGCATGAACACATATTTTTTTTATGTTTACAAGCCTGCAATGTATCTTAAACTGAGATTTAACACCTTTTGGTGGAAACAGTGGGGTATCCTTAAAAAATAGATTTTACAACACTTTATTCTAAAAATCAAATATATGATTATCATTCAATAAAACTTACGTGTCAAAATGCATCAGATCAATTCTCTTTTCATATATTTCCAGAGAGAAGACTCTAATACCTCTTCAACACTTTCAGATTACAGACTTACAGATTCAACAAAGCACTGATAGAAATGGCCATGTACACTAGGGTAGTCAGTGTATCTGGCACCTCTTAATTTAACAGGTGTAAAACAGGAAGACGTTCTCTGACTTTCCAAATTTTGAATCTCAACCTTGACAGTTACCACCACATCAACAATACCCCCCCCCCCTTATTTGTACCCCCAGTCTCGGAGCCTGACACTGCCACTGAATACTCCAAAAATAGGTCATATCAGTAATCATAATTTGGGTGTCAATCATTTATTTATTTCAATTTATAACATTTACCAAACTTAAGTAGATCTAAAACTTTATTGTGAAAGGGTCCTTAATAGCATTAAATCACTTGTTCACTCAAATTTTTCTCTCAATAAAACCATTGAATTGAGGTCAACTCTTTAGGTGTCAATAAAAACTGCAATATTTCAAAGCTTCAATGAACACCTTTGTGTTTGAATGTGACTGAAAGAAAACAGTTTTCATATTGTGTGTTATGATTTCAACCAATTTAAATATTACACAACATTGTTCTGCTAAATACCCCAGAAAGTGGAGTAGTTGACAGGAGAATCTCGAAAGGGCAATAAACAGGGGCCCTATGTGCACCTTCAAAATCTACAAGGTTCAAAAACCAAAGAAAATAAGGTTAATGTAGGATTTATGAATCTTTATTATATTTATACTCAGAAATTTCAAATAATATCAAACTTGCTATATTAGAATATTTTTATAACTATTTCCTTATTATTATATCTAGTTAACTGTTAACGGGGATGAATTTCAATGTTGATTAGGTAACATTTCATCATTAATACAGGTAGCTGTCAGGTTTTAATGAATTGCTGATTGTAGGTAAGCTTAATCAGAAAACCTATATATTTCACTATTTAAATATGTCAACCTAACCTTCTAAATTGTGAGAAATTTTACTAGGTAACAATATTAATGTTCAATTTACATCATCTCTTTGTTAGAAATATGAAAACAGAACCTGAAATAACATGAATAACAACAATATTTCTATATAGCTCTACAATTGTTCAAAAGTAAATTTTTTTATTATTGCAAATTTGTTTGTTACTCCAACATACATATTTCATTTGGAAACATTCCAGAAATATTTTTATATTCAGACAAAAGACAGTCTATGACATCAAGGTACTTAAAAACATATTTCAATTTACTACATGTACTTTCCAGTTGAGCATTATATACATACTTGCCTACTCGTCAAAACAAAAATGGCATTCACATTGTCCATAGATATATGGGGCAGTATATACAATAACACCATTAAATGCTTCATTGTGTATGAACACTCTAGATGTTGTATTTTGTTTTAACAAAATATTGAATATACAACCCCTATAACAAAAAACATGTGACTGATAAACAGATGAAGAATGTTATATATACATGTATATCACAAGTCATCACATGAAGATGAACTCTTGTCAATATTCAGGAAAGTGTAGTTTATTTTTGAGTAGAATTAGTAAGATATTATGGATTCATTTAGTTACTCCACCCTATGAAAAATACCATTGCCAATATACAGTTGTGACTTACCCCTAAAAGCAATTAATACCTAGCACCTAATGAACAGTGAAAAAATTACTTCAAAACTTAGATTGATTGTTCATTTTACAGTACAAACAAATATAGCGAACTGTACACATCAATTATCAAAGTTGTAAAAAAATTCAATTCTTGTTTATCAACTTTTTAGAAAGAAGAAAGGAAAGTATTGTTGAGAAATAAAAGAGATGTTTATCAGTCAAGTTGTGATTAATACATGTGTTACAGGAGCTGTCGCATTCATTTATCAATGTGAAAATATATCATGAAGGGAATCTTCCAATTATTATTTTGGACAGTATTAGATTTTAGACATCAGTTCACATAAATCTGACCCTCACATTTTTTTTCCATTCTTAGTGGTTGCAAACAAATCTATACATTATTTATTTATTTGAAAAGTGATCCTTGTGGAGAAAAATAAAAAAGCTGTACCCCTTTTAAACATTTTTAAGAAAATAGATCATCCTGATGTATGTAAATAACAATGTTTTACCCTTTGACCGGGAAGGCTGTTTTAATTTAAATAATTCGTGGGAAATATATTTTCCTGCATTAATGTGTTGGGATTGTTCAGTTTAAATAATTATCAACTGAAAGTACATGTATATCGGATACAGTTATTACAGATAACCATTCTCAAAATAAGTTGCATTTCTTACCTCTAATGCGTCCACGATTTGTGCTGTCCAGGTTATTATAAGTGCTTCTGGTAAATGTTCATCGATTAAATCAGCCATAAAGTATTGTAAATCCCCTGCTTCGCAGAAATCTGTTACTATAAATAGTGTATGGTCTATGAGATAAGAATGAACAAACTGGACAACATGATCGTGATGTATATCCTCTAAACAATGTACTTCGTTCATAGCCTCTTCACGTTCATGGACTGGACAATTGGAAAGCTCTATTTTCTTCAATGCCAACTGAAATGATAAAAAACATCACAATAAAATACTAGAATTGCTTACAATTATGAACGTATTTCGAGAGCCTTAAAATATTATGTAGGCTAAACTTGCAATGACCTACATCTAGACTAAATATATTGAATATCATTTGACCTTGTTTTCAAACTCATAAAATAATTAGGTCATACCTTCCGTAACGGTTAAAAATGGCGAAAATATGAAAATTATCAATTTTTGCTGTATTTAAGTACACTTATCTCTGTGAATTTTTTATGTAAGCCAAATAAAAAAATACATACTCGTAGACAATATATTGAATATTATTTGACTTAATTTTCAAGGTCATAGATTAAGTGGGTCACACCTTCCGTAGCCGTTAAAGTGACCTAATTTTGAAAAAATCGAAATTTGAATAATTCGAAAAAAAATACCAAATTTAAAAATCGGCCTCCAAGAAAAGGTAGATAATGATGAAAAGTATCTATGTGCTAAATTTCATCAAAATCGGTCTATCAATAGTGTCTGAATTTCGGATTTAAGAAAAAGTAAAAATAATAATCACTTTATTCGGGTAAAAAATAGGGCAGGGAGCCTCTCTTGCATTTCGCCCAACATATATACATACAAACAAAATCAATCAACAACAAATATACAGGCAATATAAAATTGATAATAAAAGAACATGTTGTAACTGTTAATAGTAGATGTATATACAAATATAATCAAAATTTCTTAATATTTGATTTGGAAATGTAAGCTGATATATTTTTGTAAAACAATTTGGGATTGTTGTTTAAAATTTTGAGATTGGCAGGTAGACTATTCCACAGGCTGGATCCCTTAAAATTGTAACGAAAATTCAAAATGGCGGCCGATATGGCAGCTTGACCTAATTTTTTAGGTCAAATCGATTACTATTGACAAGTTATTTAAAAAACAGTTTCCACTTTTTACCTAGCTGTTATAGACCAGAAGTTACGTAATTACGTCATTTGAGGCTAAATCGGAAGTGGAATTTTTTTTTTCAAAATTTTTCAAAAATTATAATCATATCGCCTATCAATTGGTAAAGTTTCACAATTTTACCATTTATATTAAATGAGAAATCACGGTCTGAAATTTTTGCCGATGACCTTTGAATATTGAATTGCAAATCGTGGGTAAAGATTTAACTGAATTGCATAAAACCTATAATTGTTAGTTGAAAAATACATTGAAGTTTTCAAATCTGAAAATCCGGTCGAAATCGAACTGAAAATAAACTTGCTGAAGCAAAAAAACCTCAACTTCCTGTTCTCACTTCCAGTCAGAGATAGAACTTCCGGTTTTGTTTTATTTGATAATAGAAATCATTCTAAAATCGACTGTAAATTTAGAATTTCTGTACCTTTTACCAGTTTGTCTACTAACTCATCCAAGAATCGCAAAAAAAAAAAAATAAAATAATCCGAACGATTACAATACGTTTTCGCCAAAGTCGAAATACGTAATAAGTTAGTTTGTATTGTGATGATAAATGTTACAAAAATCTTCACAACAGTAATAAGGCAAACCATGGAAACAAAATGCATGTAAGAAATATGATAGCCAAGTTATCTGTATCTTCAGCTTGTTTATTAATCCCCTTATACCTGCATCGCTGACAAGAAAGAACTAAGTTGAACAATTTGAATGTAAAGTTTCGACTAGGCCTAGGATTAAATATCTAGCACCAATCTAAATCACTAAGGCCTACCATGAAAATGCTTGATGAATAAATGAATATGTTCAGTTGCACATCTCATATCTTAAGTTCTAAATATTATTTACATGCATCTAAACAGAAAATAGGGTTAAGATAAACCAATATAAATAGAATTTGGAACGGGAACATTGTTGTTTACAAGATTTAAGAATTTCTTTACATTGTTCATTTTAAATATATCAACAGGAAGATATTCAGCTTGGTGTGAGAGATAACATTGTGGATGAAACTAATACATCAACTATTCAATATCCAACAGAGAAGGTAATATTACCCCAAACAATAACTAAAACCCTGAAAATCACTTGACTCACACTAAGTCTATATCTATTGTTAATCAAAAGTACAGTTTATCTTTATCAATTTAACTTTTCTGTTGGAGACTTAAAGGGGCCCAGGCTTGATTTTTAGGGGTTGTTTTGGGCCTTTGTTACATTTAAACAGTCCTCAGAAATACTCAAGCTCTAAGAAAATCGCAAAATACCTTGAAATATACCTCAAACAAAAAATTTCACTTTTCATTTTTTTTCTGTGCTGTACGCGGCTGGTCTCCAGTCGGTCTGAAAATTGTGTGTCCTGTTGACAAAGTCTACAATTGAAAATGCGTTGTAGTCTATTTATATAGATGACCGCTATTGCACGACGGGAAGGATAACTCTTTGATTATCAAGACAAAACGTTTTCCAATATGGCGGGACGTTCGTAATTTCTTAAGACGTTATGATTTTTCAAACACGGATAATTATGGATACACATGAATTTGAAGGCTCAAATTTCAAAGGTAAGCTCTGTAGACTATTTCTGATTAGCTAAGCAAAAGATTTCATGTGTTTGAGGCTGTCGGATGATTGTCCGAAACAAATAAAGCCTGGGCCCCTTTAATATGGCCGATTGCTGAATCATGGAATTGTTTCCTTATCCTATGTATGAAGTCATTGCATTTGCAACTCTACCTTTCAAAACTAATTCTGGATTAAATTTGACATTATACAATGTATTAGAATAAAAAGCATTTGGGAATATTCTGACTTAACAAGTAAATGTAAACAGAAGTTTCCTGCAGTTTCCAACTGAACACAAAATTGTCAGACACAACATAAGCCAATGGAGCTCGAAAAATACAGACATTTTCATCAAAAGTGCAGCATGAATTTTTAATAATAATGAATACAAAATATTGTATTTATTTATAAGTGAAAAGGTCAAGTTCATATATCTAATTCAAAAGCCTTGATTTGATGCATTGGGAAAGTAAATAAAACATATATCTATTGGGTAATAGTAGACTATACTCTTGTTTACAAAATAAGGTAATTATAAATTGACTATCTAAATGTCTGGTACAACATTTCTCTATAATCATCTTGACAACAGATGTTCAGATAATAGATGTCATCATGCCTAAACAGTAACTAGTTCATTCAATAATACAGCCAACTATAAATGGCAAAACTGTACAGTATTTATTTTCTACTAACACTAAAAACCTTTTGCTTAAAACACAGATTACCCTAGAATTACCTAATATACAAGTCTCTTAATCTTCTTTTCAATGCTCATCAAAGATATTATGTAAGCCCTATTAAGCAATAGTCTTTCCTAAAATATGTCATTTAATTTTTGAAAATATAAAAGAAAGAAAATCCAGCTATTGTTCAACTATATGACTACAGTGTGAACTACACTATATGGTCTACTACACCCCTTGACTTATATTGTTAATCAGTAGCAATATTATCAGCATTATATGGGAAATTATGTATTTACACCTTCCAGCTATAAGATAATATCAAAATAATGATTCATCAGCAAAATATTATATAATATCACAGCAAGCCTTTGTTAGGTTTGTATCATCCTAATATCAAAATTTTGAACTCACTTAATTCAAGTGTCTTTTCCTTGATATTCTTTCAAATAGAAAATCCTCCTTCTGAAAGGTGTTCCACTTTCTTATAAAACATGAAACTAAGGTTTAAGATAAGATTTTATGAATATTAAATATGATTTTGCTCTTTAATCTAAGAGACTACTTTTTCTATATATCTAGTCTGTACCCCATGGCATTACATGTTAGTACTTTGAAAGAAAAAAAGATAGATTTGCGAGGCAAAGTGATATACGACATATAAGATTGACTGACATTATGAACTACTATTATGTTATAATCATAACTCTACTACACTATTAACAGTATTGAAACTTAATCAATAAATGTCTCTTTTTATATAAACTAGCTCATATAAACATATATATCATCTATAAATCAATGAAATATGAAGGAACTCAAATATAAAATCTGGTTCATGCATTGGAATCAGTAAAAATAAAGTAGCAGAGATTAAGGGATATAAGCTAAATATCCCACAAATGACATTCACCAAAGAGGCCATCCTCTAGGTGCAGACACAGCTGTTGTAATGTTTAAATAAATGTCATTAGAAATATGACTGTTCACAGAAATGAAATAAATATCTGATATACTTAATATGCCATTTAAAATTATTACAGGGTGTCATTCTATTTACAACTAGGCAAAGTTGTGGCAGTTTATCAACTTACTGGTCGGAAAATTGTCATCATAGTCTACAATTCTGCCCTACCTTTAAATTTGTGTGTTTTCTGTGTTGAATTAAAAACACTGCACCATAGGACCCAATGCCAAGTTCAGCTATCAAGTCAAACTCATTTGTGACAGGTTCTGGTTCCATTTTGAAGAGTTTGTGATGGAAAGTGTCTTTATATCACAAAGCAGTACAATGTATCAAGTAGCTCTGTACTGACACAACAATAACTGTCACTGAGATTTATCCTACAAGTTAGTACAAGGTGTGGTCCACCGGGATTGTCCCGGCAGATCTGTTCATATACCTCCTACTGGTTCCTTGATATCACAGAATGTCCAGATATTTCGTAAAAACTGTTTTAATTGACTGCTATTCGTTTATGGTTTCTTACACTGTACTACATTGAAATACACTCTGTTATTGTTTCGGTGAATATGAAACTGTCCTGAGTATCAAGACTAGTAACTATTATTGTGACTTATTAACTGGGTATTTAGCCTTGACTTTCCAGACGAATAAATTACTTTGACATTTGCTTCGAAATGGAAAGGCATGATGACCTAGACTATTGAATGCGCGTCCAGATGAGAAAAGTAACGGTTTCAGGTGAGTCACGTGATAGCAGATTTACGAGTCGTTTCGTAACACTCTAGATATTATTGCGATGGAAAATTTATATTTATTGAAAGTTAGTCTGTCTGGAAGTCAATTTGAAATTAAATGAAATGAATGGAGTTTTACGCCGTACTCGGAAGTCAATTTGAACAAGACAGACTAATTTCTAATATATTCAGATATTTCATTAATATTAAACTTCCTACCTGTTTGATGTCTGATTCCTAAGATTTAGAATCTATTTAAAATAAAATATAAGACAAGATCAGTGTCGCTTCTAGGTTTTGATAAGTCGGTGGACCAATTGGGGGCCGACAGAATTGTCAAGGTAGGGGGGGGGGGTAATTCTTAAATATTAGGAAATTTTTCTTACTTGAAATTGAGGAGGGGTAGCGCTTAAAATCGAGCGAACCTGAAATCTGCCCGTATACAGAAACGCCATTGGATTAGATGGAAATAAATACATGTACTAAATAAATGACTATCATTCTTTCGAAATTCTTGGTTATGGGTTATGCCCCCCTCTCCCCACACACCCACACATACGTACCCTGTGACAATCGATGGGAAATTAAAAGTCAACTCACCTGTCGTTTGGTAATGAAGTCATAGATTAAATAAACTTCACCATAACTGCCCTCGCCTAATTTCCCCACATACATTAAATCACAAAAATTACTTATTTTGACTTTGTCAGAAATAGTTTGTTGGTGTGGGTTTTTTTTGGTCATACAGACAGTATCATAACTGGAACTTTAAGTTATTTTAACTATGAAATAAATCTTATAATTTATGTTTCATTTTTTATCAGGTATATTTAGTCATAATTTTATTTTATTGTAGGATTAGTTTGTATATAGCCAATGAAATTAACCTATTTCAAATTTAAAATATTTTTATTTCTGGCTCTACTGGATATTAGTTTTTATATTTAGGAGGCTATAAGTATGATTTAAACTATCTTGGTCAAACATTAATGTGACCCAGTTGATTCGGAAAGTCAGTATATTTACGAGATGAAAACAACATAAATGATCCTGCGGGTAGGATTAATACGGGGTATTATTATAATTATATAAAACCAGCACAAAAGGAAAATGTTTTGAAGTATCATAAACACATGGGATGACATATCTTTATTTATATTAAAGGTGAGAACAAACGTGCTCCCTCAAGATGATTTTGTTAAAAGGTTTTCCTAATAAAGGGATGTAACTCTTTCCCACAAACTTTGCTGACGACGACCAGTGAGCTTGATATTCTATTTTAGTAAATATTAAACGTTGAATTTAATTTTTCTGTTTCTTCCCCAATATGGCCGTCGGGAGAGCAAAACAATGTTTAAATTAAAAAAAATTAAAAGCACTTAATGTGCTTCTATTTAATAAATTGTGATATCCCGATTGAGTAAAAACATTACTGACTGCAGATAATTTAAGCTGATTGTTGAAGTGGTGAGGAAAGTAAACAAACTCGGAGTTTAAGTTTAAAAAAAAACATTTATTAAAGAAATGAAACAAAATTTACATTTTTCATTGAGGGGGTTTCGTGGAACTCCACAAGTACTTGTGGTTGAACCAACAAAAAGTTATGGAAGCATCATGCCTATCATGCCTCAGTAATGTATATATATGTTAAAAAATAACATAATAATGATGGACCTCTATGAATTTAGTCAAAAGTAAAATTTGAACGCAATGATCTGATTTAACCCATTAGTTAACCTAGTTAAAGCAAAGACAGGTGAAACTAGGTAAAATAACAATCCGTATAAGTCTAATTTTAGACCTGACTGAGAAATAGACTGTCATAAGTAATTTATGTACATGTATATCTCTTAGCTTTATCCGTTAAGCTAAATCTCTGCCATCTCTATCACATGAAAATAATAGTCTTTCAGCATAATTGAAAATCATGTTCATCTGGCCCCATATATTCGACATTTTTAGATCGTCTATACATTTCGACTTGCATGCAGTTAACCGTGTCAGTATTTAAACTCATTGCCAGATTCTAAGACAATTTTATAAAAACGCAACGCCGAACTTCATGAAATGAAAACTTCCAATGTTTGTTTGGATAGCATGAAAAGAAGTTGTCGGATTTTAATTCTAAAAGATACCTGAAATTGTTTCAAGCATCTAGGCTAAGGCCAATATTCAGAAAAATATATCACTCATAAAATAGGTTTGTACTGGAAATTTATATAAAAAAAATAACTATTTTTAAAAGGTTTATAATTTAACATTTAAAATATCACAGATATATGTCACGTAATTCAGTTTTAAGAAAAAGTACGAAATCCTTCGTCTCAAAATGCGGAAATTTAACAATTTCATACAAAGGAGTTTCCGTTTCACAAGTACTAAAATTATTATCGAACGCGAAATTACTTTTGAACACAGTTTAAAGGATAATTTCTCGGGCATAACTGACCCGTTTCTATAAAGCTCTTTCTTTTCTGCAAAGAACATTCACTGTAGAACATTAATATTATGCGGTACACCAGTAGTCCAGAAAGCCGTCACGGGTTTAAAATATCGCATTCCTCTTTAAAACAAAACAACTACTTAAACAAATAAACAAAAGTTATCGTGTTATTTACTATAAGGAGAAACGTTGATGAGATTAGACCTTCCAGTTTCATCGAGAGATGGAATTGAAGCAGGATATTGTGGACCAGCTGGATTGGTGTATTGGTACGGGGGTGGGGCCTGGACTCCTTGGATTGGGGGAGAATCATACGACTGATTGCTGGTAGAATATTGACCTATTTGAGAATAAGACGGTGGCAATCCTGGTGGTTGTATGGTATTGTTTGGGTGTAATGGTTGTTGAATTGGTTGTCCCGGTTGTGGTTGAGGGTAATATCCAGGACCCCTCATCTGATTGTTGTATTGATTATAGTTGTATGCTGGTTGCATCCCACCTTGTTGCACTGGAATACATGGAAGCAAAAACAATACATCAAAATTTTACCAACAATGTTCTATCAGACTATAAATATAACAAGCAAATCTTAGAGGCTTCGATATCTTTATTGGCAAACGATGTGTTATAAAACATTTCAACATAAAGAAATTACTTACTCATACTGCTGCTAACAACTGTCACATTTGGTCCAGCATTTCCTCTATTTCGAATAATTTGTCCATGACTCTTTTTTGAACAGGCGCAGCAAATAATCAAAGCAATTAATATCCCCACGCCAATCAATGCAGAAACGACTATACCAGCAATCGCTCCTGTCCTGTAATAGAGCCAAAAGTACAAATTTGGGCATTAAATCTAACTTCTAAGTAATGTTACTGGCTTTCAAGACGCTGCAGATTTATAATTTTGGTAATTAAAGGAAAGGTGTTTTAGCGGAAAACATGAAACATGGAAAATTTATAGAAATGTTATTTATATTTTCATGTGACTCTTAAAAAGGACTAAGGAACTTACGATATGTAAGTGTAAGTATAGGTTGTTTTGTAGGTATATAATCCATATGACGAATAACTTGACGTGCAACATTTATAGTTAGTGGTATATGACGTACAGCATCCATACAGACAATATGAATATCGACTGTAAAAAGTGTATCCAGTATTACATCTAGCTCCCAATATTTCTGAAAAAGAAATGACACTGGCTTTATGTTTTGCCTCATATGATATGCATTTGCTTATGGTCATAACTATTTTTAACTTTTATTTCAGGTAAACCTAAAAAGCATGTCTTCACAATTTCTTTCAGATTATCTTAACTTCCGTGAAATCGATTACAAACCGGTTTGCAAACAAAATACATTCCTATCAGATCGATTGTTTCTAAGTCTCAAGAGTGATTTGATGATTTTCTATAATGTACTTTATTCCAAGAATTCAAAGAGTCTAGAGATAGCCTAGTAAAAAACAACTGAATTTCTGAATTTACGAGGTATACCAAATACAATTTAGAATTATGAGTATCAGCTATTACATAAAGACTCATTTTATCTCTCAAATACTTTTTTGTTTTACCTACGTATTGTAAAGGGCATTTGTCACATGATATTAGGTAAATAATATTAGTGCTGGTACAAGAAAGTTTGCCGTTCGCAGGTTCTACATCTTGTAGATCTACACACCGGTGATCCGAAGATTGATTAGAGTTTAACGGAACGAGGTTCTTATTCCGATTTGGTATCTTGAGCCTTCTTTTAATCATCAAGTTATTTTATTATGCGATATATGGCCTGTTGGTATACTAGGCCTATATTGGTTTTTTTATTTGTCGATATAAATTTATACAATCGATACAGAAAATATTAATACCATACCTAGTATCATCGACAACAAAATAAACACCGACTGAATACAATATATTCCTATCGCCATTTTCCTTTTTCTTCCTTAATTCTACCTGTATTACAAATATTTAGTTTAAATCAAATCGAAGTTGTAGTACAGCTGTCACATATTTTAAACAATCGAATATCAAACTATATGAATTCAGGCTTCACTCCGTAATTTGATCATATCATTAAAAGTATGATTAATTAATATATCTATGGCAACGTGTAAACAAGTTAGGTAAACTGGAATGACAAGTTGAACAACACGATGATGAAAACGATGGGATTGACAATGATGTTATTAGGGTAATATGGTCACAGTAATACGGGCACAAGGAAATTTGGTCACAGTAATACGGGCACAAGGTATTTTGGTCACAGTAATACGGGCACGAAGCATTTTTGTCACAGTAAAACGGGCACAAGGAATTTTGGTCACTGTAATACGGGCACGGGGTAGTTTGGTCACAGTAATACGTGCACATGATATTTTGGTTACAATACTAAGAGAAACGAGGTAATTTACACCCTGTCATCGATAATCACTCTCATAGCAATTGAATGATTATCAATTGCAGTAGATCTCGATCATTTACTCCCCAGTCCCACTATAACCACCGCTTGCCGCATAGTCTCTTTCTGGATCGGATAATAAGATTCTCCCGACTACTCTCGTAAGGCGTTTGATGCTATCATTTATGGAGCTGTTTCGATAACTTACACTAGGTCCAAACTTGTAATGAGCACTTACAAATCAATCTTAAAATTACCAATATATGTTTTAAATTTTGTGCAAATTGTACTTTCACGAATATACATGCATTTTATGATTTTGCAAAATTAATATTGTCATCGAAAGGATACAAAGGCTAGTCGATTTCTCTCCAGCTAATATCTGCCAGTTGTGAAAATAACGCCGTCTTCAGCCAATACTTAAAAAGTGGAGGAGCAAAAACCCGAAAGTGGAGATAGCCCCTGATGGGGTTTCATAATCATTTCCTTTTATGAGTCGATTATTTGGGATGTAATAAGTTGATAACTAAACTCACTTGTATATAGGACTGGCCCTTGCATATGATACCTGGTGCGAATAATGTATGGACATGCATTATAACTTAAAAATTTAAATAAATTTACTAAGGAAATTCGTTTTAGCCCCTGAATTTCTCCGATTTTTTTTTTTGCCAGCCAAGTCAGCTAGTTAAAAGTGGTCAGCTGAAAAAATCTAAATTTTTCAGCGGTTCATGCCTGGTTAAATTGAAGGTTTCGTAAGCAATTTAAGAACTTTTTAACTGATTGATATAGGCCTATATTCGTAGTCAATTCTTTTTATTGTCTTGACCTTACACACTCAATATTGTGACCGAATTACCTTATCCCTTATTACAGTGATCAAAATACCACGTGCTCGATATATATTAGAAATGGCTCTTTAAATTGTATTACCTTTTTCTATTGTATCCTAAATCTGCTGTACTATTTAATTCACATGTCTTGTGTCAGACAAACGTGGTCAATATAAAAGGCACAGCTTTTTATCAAATGAACACAAATATCCAATAATGTTTGCATAGAGTAACACAGCATAGAATGCAGTTTATGGATTAATATAAGCTTAAAAAAAGAATGCAGGTAGATTTGAATCAATGAGGAAAAGATAACAATATTTTCAAGAGAAATTTACGTTATTTTAATCTGCCAGTACAAGAACAAAAACTGGATACAATAATAATAGAATGAAATTCTCTATGAATACAGTGATTAGTATTTACAGCAGATTTTTAAACCACCAATGAACAATATTCAATAATTAAGTACTAATTTGTAATAAACTAAAAATTGGACACATGTTGGTAAACTATTCTGAAAGTCACCACTTAGAAATATTGTTTAATTAACATACATTTTGTATTCTTGTAGATAAAGCATGACTGATAACTATTTTCAATATTTATGATGTTTTCAATTATTTCCTGCATTTCACTGCGATTTGTAAATGTTATTTTCCATTAACAAAGTAAGCACTATTCAATGTTCTACAAAAATCCTTTCAATATTTATTAAAAGGAAGTTAGTAAGCATCAAGGTTACAAAAGAGGTAGACCTAATATGCAAAATTAGCACTAATCAAGATAATTTCTCGGATTTCTTTAACTGTATATTATCATTTCATTTCATGATCGATTTTCGTGCAGCGAATCGATTTTCATGTTAAATTCCAAAATTCCATATCATTAAAACATCGGCATTTTCCTCATATAATCAAAATTAATGAGATAATAATTTACAAAATTAAATGGTTATGAAATCTGCTTTCTAAATTCAAAATATGACATACAAATCTAAATCTAGAGAACACAGTCTTTACATCTAAAATCTGAACGATGTTATTACATATAAATACATATTTACAGCTGACATACTGTCAAATGTACACTTTATACAGTTTACAATAATTATGAATTTAATTCACAAAATTTACAGAAATGAACATGTTATTAAATGATAGCTATGAAGGATGAAGAGAAGGATGAAAAGATGAATGTGATAGAAAGAATAAATGGATAAATGAATATAATACAAATGAAAGAAAGTGTACTGAATGACAATGTGAGAAAACAAACCCTATTATAAATTGAAAATGTATGGATTCAAGAACTGATTAATTTCAAGAGGTAAATATCAGTTTATCAAATCATTAAAATTCAAAGTTTCTGGTAGAGTATATCTATGGTGTGAAAATTGTAAAAAATATTACCAGACCATAACCAAATTTTGCAAAAACGTGTAAGCACCAATAATTAGAATTGGCAGTACAAAATAAAAGGTGATTTCTGGTAACCAGAAAAAACATAAATGCTACATACAGATCAAATTCAGTTGACATATTGATAAGAAAACAAATACATTAAATTTAAGTCAGCAATTCAAATACAGAAATTATGCTTTACCTTAAAACTACACTAAATATGACTAATTTCTCATGCACCTAATAAAATCATCTACCAAATTGGTGCAAAATTTATTGAAAGTATGAGAAATCTAATCTTTAACTTTTAAAATCACTAACTAACAACACAAACTCATCTAAGTTTTAAAAATATGGTATCTTACAATTTTTCTTTAACAAAATAATTGTCTATAATCAACAAGAACAAAAAAATTGTTAACAATTTTAAATAATCAAATTTGAAAAACATTATTAATGGGACATGATTATGGCATTACATTTTCAGTTACCTATAACAAAATTAACAATGTTTAATATTTGCGTAGAGGTCTTCATATCTTCAAAATTCAAGATTTTTAATGTTGTAAATTTTTGTCCTAGATATATGCCTATGGTCTAATTCTTCAATTATGATGAAGGAATAAAAAGGACAGAATGAAATCTATATTACATTATGAAGATCCTTTTCTTTAGTCAAATTCTTTCAAATATATAACTTAATTGACAGTGGCAGTAGAATACTGACCCTCATTTCTTTGTTTTTAATGATTCTAAAATCTGATCTATCATTAATGATATTTTGAATAAGTATTTCTACGTCCATTTGACCATTCAGAACGTGATATAGTATCTGAGGTATGGTTATATGAATGAGAGAAAGGGACTTCCCTTCCTTTATGATGAGAAGTAGTTGATGGTGAGGAATTGCGTCGATAACGATTATTATAAAGATTATTACTAGCTGATGTTGAGTAACTTTGTGGACTGGTACCCTGCGTAACTGGAAACACTGTAGTAGCATTAACTGCTGGTTGATGAGGATTAACAGCAACTTGATGATGGTATGATAAAGTCTGTGGTGATGTCCCCTGACAAGCTGCACTAGTTCCATTTTGCGCTGGAAAATATCATAAAATGGTTATAGAATCAAAGTGAAGACACTTTATCAATTTTCAAAAAGCAACAATAAAACTATATTCGGAATTTTGAAATAAAGTGTGCAAGCAATTTTTTGATAAAAAATGCTTCTTAGTAATCGATGCTACAACAAGAAAAAACATCATCCCATTCATGAGCAAGCGTGCTATGGCAATCATTTTCTGGTGTATTCAAACAAATATTCCCAGTGATTATCAATTTGTTGAAAATTGTGTCAGTGTTGGAGTATTCATTCTTAATCAAGTTAATTGCTTTTTCTCAGTCTTCCTGAATTTAAATATGGTACATTGTCTGATGATGTTGAGAACAATTCAAGAGTAGAGGTCAAGGACGGGGAAAAAACTCATATTAGAGTAACTTCTCTTTATAAAGAATTGAAAGCCACACATAAAAAATAGTTTACTTACCTGGATAATTAACTAAAACAGCAGTAGATTGGGAAGCAGGGTTAGTTCCAATAGCTTGAGTCTGGAGGGGTAATAGTTGACTGGCAGTAGCACCAACACCCAGTGGAGTTGTGGGCAATGTGGTAAATGGAAGTGACATTAATGATGGGATACGGTTAGCAGTTGATTTAGGTGGTGGGGGAGGGGGAGGTGGGGTTGCTGGTCCACGACTAGGGTGAGGTGCTGTAGGGGGTGGAGGAATACCACTTGGTATCACTGTTTTATCATCACCCTCTGAAATATACAAGATAGAAACAAACATAACATGCTTCCATAAAAAAGAGTAAAGTGTTTCAAAAAATGTAAATATGAAAATTCAAAACCTTTTCACTAGTCTAAAAAGTTTCTAGTTAAGAAAGAATACAAAATTGCAGTGTATGTAAATGATTCTTCTTGGGAAATCACACAATCATCATTCCATATTAATAAACAACGACAGGAAACAAAAAAAAATCAAAAAACACATGCATCAAAATCACAATACAAAAGATAGAAAGCAAAAAGTACATTCATAAACTTATGCAATATTGTATGATTGATATACATGTATTACAATTTTTCCAAAATTTTAACTTTAAAAGAACATTTATTGCAGAGCTTTATAGAAATACTTTTACATGTATAACATATATTCATAAACAATATAGCAGTTAAAAAAAATAAGGTTTCTTGAAAATATTCATATATAACCTTAGTATACCTTAAAATTGTTAGGTAGTTTAAGTCTGCATTTTAACTACTCTGAACAATGTTGTGTATAAACAAGGTAATTATCTAGTACTATAGTAAGTTATTGGAGGTTACATATTTTATTATGCCCTTCTCAGGATATGAGCTTACTAAATAGTTAATGGTTATATGTAGTTAATGCTAGCAAGTTTACCGTAACCAAACGGTTCATGGAACTTTTATAGAATTTCAGATCGAATGTTACCATCTGATTATAAGATACCATTGAAAAAAAGAAAAAAAGAAAAAAAAGTCAAATCTTGTACCGAGTAATATACTTCGCATTAAAATTGTTAAATAATACAATAGCATCAGCTGGTAAATAGGTGCCAAATTTCATTCAATTTATTTTGTTACACAGAGTTATTGTTGGGAATAACGTGTCATTTCAAATTAATATTGCTAGGTACAAGATAAACAAGCCAATCTATACGAGACATGCATTACAGACAACGATATTGATTATCGGGCTGTGCATAGCATTAGCTCACTCACCCAAATATTTCAGTAGTCTGGGTGACGGACTAGTTTGACAGGGGGGTGGGGGAGGGGGTGGAGGGGTTAAAGATCCCTCCCGTGAATCGTCTAAAAATAAAAAGAGTAATCATTATCAACTGTCATAAGTCAACCTATAGCAGCGCTCGAAATAATCTCCACTCCAGAACACAACTTGTATCTCACATAGCACACATTGCAAAAAACAAGTATTTATGTTTAAAGGGATAATAGGCGTTAGAATACACTCGTCCTACGGCTTATATTTGTGTTAAATATTGACTATTAGTTGAATAAGTATGCATCCCACACTTTACCAAATTTTAAAAAGCCACAATAAAAATATATTCGGAATTTTAAAAAAAAGTGAGCCAGCGACGATTCCATTCAGTTTGAGAATAAAAGCGTCTGGTAAATCAATGCTAAAACATCATTGTGCAATTCAACAGTAGGGGTCAAGGACGCGTGAAAACCCACACGTTAGAGTTACTTCCCTTTATATTTACATGATTTGAAAATCGCTTGATGGATGGCTCAAGCGTTTTATGATTAACTACTTTACTTTATTTTTGGGATTTATCGGATTTTAGAAGGATTTTGATGTATAGGTAAGTCCACTGATGGATATATACTGTTATTGTCCAAATTTGAGTGAACTTAAATTTTAATGTTCGTTCTAACGCCTATTATCCCTTTAACATTCCATCAAATCTATAGACATTTGATTTCATATCAATTTGAAAAGAACTAACACAAACGAATTCTACTATTAATGTGTGTATGGTACCTGAATTATTGACATCATCACTAGCTTCTACACCAAATTCCTGTCGTAATCTCTCAGTTAAACTTAAATCATGCCAACTTTTTTTCTCTTTAATATCTGAAATTTAATAGATGCTTAAATAAAACTTGTTATTAGATCAATGAATAAGAAGTTCTCTAAATAATATGGTATCCTTAAACAGTTTTTTTTAATTCTTGAAGACTATGTAGTCACATTTGTACCATAATTTTATTTTTATCTAAACAGGTTTTAACACTTTCATTACCCAGAAATATCTCTTAATTATTCTGGTAAGAATAACTAAGCTAAGTTTATAGAAGCATTATGCAACGATGACAAGAATGCGAGGCTCAGTGTGTGGTGTAGCTAGGTGTACACGTCACTTAGTGTGTGACGTAGCTTTAGGAACACAAGCGTAAGTTGTAAAAATATATTTAACATTTTGATAAATCATTAACTTAATTATTCTGGTAATGAAGAAATATTACTCAATAACAAGTGATGCAGAAATATCTCTCCATTTGTCACAAACATTCTGCTGATACAAGTGTTCTGAATCCTTACCTTTCTTCTTTTTATTTTTATCAGTAAAGAGTGGGAGTGAAGGTAATGAAGGGAGAGTTCTAGAACGAATGGTATGAGAAGTATAATTTCCACTGGCTACTCTAGATGATATAGAATTTATAGCTTTTGGAACACAAGACTGAGGTTGGCTTATATCTTTAGGTTTAGTTTTTAACCTTTTTCTATATTCCAACAGACTGACCTGAAATATAAAATATAGATTGTAATTCTGTATCTGGTTTAACTGGAAAATTCTATGCCAAACTGAACCAGAACACTAATAAGCTGCATAATTACATATTCATTACAACCAATCAAAGATAGCTTGCCAGGCAAGGTAATATACGCCCACTGGCAGCATTGATTATGAATAAAACCTAGGCTTAGAAAATTATCTTCATCTAGCTAATGAAGTGAAAAATGATAAGTCAGATGCGGTATTTCGGTAAAAAATTATCCGACCATCACGAAAATCGATAGGGATCATCTTCATAATGACACTGACCCACAAATTAAAAATCAAAAGAATCCATAAAGAATTGTAGCCTGTAGAGTGAGCACGAGCCAAATGTGAACAGACGGACCGACAGGGCGATTACAATATACGCTCATCTTACGTGTGGGCGTATAAAAAGGACTTAATAATGGTCATTTTAGTTTGCAGTACTGGTAATTTATGCAACACATTACGCTTTTCAATCTTATAATGCAGCACAAGTTTAAGAGCTATTCTTAAATTCATATCAGTTTACAGCACATAATTTAAGAATGGCCAACAAATAAAAATCAGCAATTTTTACCTTCTTTTTACAGGGCTGTGTTTGTTCATTAGCTGGTGGGGAAACTGATAGTGATTCACTAGATGGTATGATTGATACAGGAGAAGGGATGATAGTTGATGAACCTAACACTACAGGCATAGCTACATTATTATCTAATAGAGTATCTGATGAAATTTCTTCACTGGATAACATAGTCTTATTGAGACTAGATGATGGAATATTTGCCAGTACAACTTGATTTAATGGATCTAACAATGGTATTTTATTGTCTAAATGTGAAGTCACTGACGTTGATGATAAAATGTCATTAGCACTTTGTGTCTCAATTTGATCCTCTTTGATCAAACTATGAGTGTCTTTAGAAGGTGAAACTAAAATATTTTCTCTGGGAGATGGAATAAATCCGAAACTTTCAGTCTTTCCTACATTATGAGATAGTGATTTACAAATGAAGCCATTTTCTTTTATGATTTGTGTAGCTTCACTGTCCAAAGCGAAGTCTTTATCTTGTGGTAAAGTGTCCACATCACTTGGAGTGTTTGTGTTAGCACTTTTACAATCCTCTGAACATTCTGTATCAGTCTTAGATATTTTCTCTGCAATTTCATTTTCAACTGCCATTTCAGGGTCGCTTTCCAAAAGTTCAGATTTATTTTCATTTGATTCACACCCATCCTGATTTTCAACATCTTTCTTTAAGTTACTATTTTCACATTCTGTAGTGTTATCACTACTAGACAAATTTTTCAAATTGTCAAAAATATTTTCTCCTTTATGTAAGTCTATTTCTTTCTGATTCAATTCCTCTACTGGAGATGAATCAATATTATCTACTGACTTAGTCACTGAACCTACTTCCATTTTTTCAGGAGTCTCTAAATGAGAATCGGTTACCACACCTGAATCTGCAGTAATGTTTAGAGCACTGTTATTGTCCGAGAGGGGTACATTTTCAGTATCAGTTAATGTTTCTGTCTCGGGTACAATAAATTTAGTTAATGAATTCTCACTTTCCATTGAATCACTGGTATAGCACTTTGATACATTCTGAAATAAACATTAGAATACTAATGTTGAAAAAGACAGTTTTGCAAAAGGAAGAATAATGTTTAGGTGCTCCTATCTGACAATACTGGCATATAAAACCAAACTAATCACTTCAAATACCTTGCGATATCTCTTTTCATGAAGTAAACTTATCAAACACATGGTTTTGCATGAGAAATTAGCCTTCGCAGTTTAAGCTTTTTAAGTCTATTTATTGCAAATTACTTACTAAAGCCACTTGATCATTCGACACTTGACCATTGACAATATCTATATTTCCAGAAGATTTTGCCTCATTATCAATACCTTCTACTTTATTAATAGTCGTTGTCATATCAACTGACGTAGAAGGAGTGGACGGAGTAGATGATAATAAAGGAGCATCTTGGGATAGAGATTCACGAGCTAATCTTCTCTTCTTTAATGGTGTTACGAAATCTGGAAATATATATAAGATATAAAGCTAGTTTGCCAGGCAAGGTAACATATTCCAACACATCAGCATTGTTAATCATTTTTTTCCTTTCATTTATAGCATCTGTATATATATATATATATACACACAAACAAACCCTTCTTCTGAATTGGCAAAAACTCAAAATACATCAAATTGGAACTTGATTGTGGTCTTATCAATTCCAATGCTCACACCAAGTTTCATCAAGATCAGTTAAAAATTGTAGCTTCTATAATAGAAGTTCTATTGTACCCACAACAAATGTTGACCGACCGACAGACAGGGTGAAGACAATATGTGTCCACATATTCATTTATTTATCGTATAAAAATATATATACAGTCAAATCCCTCTAACCTGACAGGCTGTTGGACCAGTGATAAATGGCAGTTTGGAGGGGAGAAAAGCTCATAGAGGATGCGATTTGGAGGGGTTTCACTGAATAGAAATGCAAAACTAAAGGAAGAACATAAGTCAATGTATCGGATACAAAGTGATTACTCAATGTACTGTAGTTAAACTCCATTCTTGTATCAGTCAACAGTATGCAATAAATTGGTTCCTGATACTCAAATTTTTTGACTGTCTTAACACTCAATTTTTTGTCCTTTCCAAAGCATACAAGTTGAGGGTACTTTATTCGTGTGTACTTACCAACAGGAGGAGATGAACTAGGACTGGCACCATGAGTTGGACTACCGATAACCAGATTCGTACCAGGTGTAGGACTACACATGCCTGGGTTTGGACTGGTACAACCCAATACTGGTGATACTGAACCATTCTCACTCGTACAGGGAACTTCATGCATTGCTTGTCTTAACCAGCGCTAAAAAAAAGGACAATCGTCAAACAATTAAGTGCGAAAGAAATGAAACTATAACTAAATTTGATCATGGATAATTCTACCTTTTTTCCAAATCCTGCGCAACATCAAAATCATTACCTTTTTAGCGGAGCCTCGTGAATTGGATTCTGCTCCTGTTCGACCACATCCATAACTTTGAGAATTACGTCTTTGAAGATGTTCCATAGCATTTCTCGGACTTGGTAGACAGGGTACAAATATTGTTTCATCTACTTTTATCTCTAGAGGTGATGGGGGTGGGGCAGGAGCTGTTTTAGGTTCATTTCCCTTCTCAGTTAACCATTCATTAAACAAATGCTAAAAAAAATTTATTGAACATTATATATCAGAATCATTTGCCATGTAACCAAGGTATGTCTATTTTCATCATTAATAATAAAATTGAACTTGAACAAAATCTACAAACTACACCAGAAAAAAATACTCTATAAGATTAATACTCTTGATCAAAATTTAGATTTTAAGGCAAATGGGTCTAAATCTACACTATCTTGAATCAAGAGTCCTACCTTTTTAGTTTTAAGAAATTTAAAACCAGCAGCCATACTACTAGGACTAGCAGAATCAGGTGGTAGAGGGGTAGTAGGAGTAGATTGGGCTACTTGTTGAACTGTTAAAGTTTCCACAGGGGTTGGAGGTGGTTCAGCTGCACTCATACTGTTCACTCGGCTTCGTCTGAAATAAAGGGTTTATTTCATCTAAACTAAATATTCTACAAAAACAATTCATGATGTCAGGCTCAGATATTTACATTAAAAGCAAGATATGAAAATCAAATTTCTTACTGAGAAGAGCTAATCTCATGCTGCTAGTATGTTTCAGATAAACAATGCCCACTAAGAAATAATGTTGAATGATGAATACCTGCGTAATGGTCGCTTTCTTCCTTTCCGTGGATTTTTTTGCGGAGTATCAGGTTTAAATGTTTCATCTTTAGAATCAGACACTTCTTCACTAGTACATGTCTGAAAAATAACACCAATATAAATGATGAACGAACTCAATCATGACATAACTTTAGTTAGGAACATCTGTCCCTATTACAGCCTCTCATAGGTATTTTTTTTTGTGTTTTATGTGATTTTCCACACCTTCAAAATTACAATTATGACTGTTAATTAGTGTCAGGCATCACCATTACTTTAGTTTTGTAGTATCACTTGACCTTAGGCTGCAGATGTTTCATGATTTAATCTTTATCAAAGGTTAACCAAGACTGAAACTTAAGTTCTGCACCTAATAAAAAGCCACTGATTAAGTGTCAAGTATTTCAGAAAGGAATTTCTAAAATCCCTACCTTGGATTCTTCCTCTGAAGACATTCTTAATTCAGTTGGAACTTTCTTTGGTTCATCCTGACTTTTTCTACCTCCATCAATTCTTGCTAGAGCTTCTTTCCTTCTTTCTTCTCTTTTCTCTAACTTCTCAAAGGCTTTCATAATAGCATTCATCTTCCTCTCCTCTCTAGTCTGTTGACAATATTTATAATAAATCAAATAAGACATGGTGCAAAAAATTTGACAGTTTCAAAAATAGCTTTTTAAGAAGTTTAAGATGAAAACTACATCAAAAAATCTCAAGTCACTAAGGCTGTCAATCTAGTCAACTGTTCACTAATAGAAACTATATCTATATCAAATTGTTCTCAGTGTTAAATGAATTGATGCTCATCCCAAAACTTAACACTAGCTAAGAGTGAGTATCTTTGAAATAAGTTCAGATTGTGTACACAAAAAAGTCAGAGCTCACTAAACATTATTCACACCAATCAAGGGATGAATGCTTTTCACAGTAAAGTCACAAAGTCAAATTATATTGATGGATCTAAATACAAAAGACCACACATTTGAATTTTTCAAAGATATAGCAGAGTCAAGCTATTTGTATACATAAAGGAAGTTTCAATCCATACGATTTACGAAATGAAGGAGTAATGAACACAATATAGCCTTATATAATTCCAATTACAACTTATTCTACCTTCAAATGTAGACTGAATTATCTGCTGATCAGCAAATATATACTGTAGCAATAGCCTAAATCACATGCTATAGATCATGAATCATTAACTTACCAATTTATGATCATGTTCCTCTAGTTCCTGTTTTTCAGGAGTAGACAATTCTAGTTGGACTGCTGTATTATGAGTTTTATCACTGGACCCAGAATCATGTTTAATTCGAGTTGGTGTTGGTTTAGGATGAGGTTTTGGAGTGTGCTTCACTGTAGCTTTAGGTGGGCTGTGTTTAACTGGAGGTGGAATTGGTAATGTTTTTTCTATAATTACTGGAGGCATGGGCTGGAATATGTATTTATATCTAATCAAAATAAATCCATCTTAATTGCTGACAATCATTTTGTGTAGATGTTCACAAATATTTTTTATGATGGCTATGAAGTAATGATGAAACTAAAGATAGCTTGCCAGTCAAGAAAATATACACATTGATTTTGAAAAAAAATGAAACATTCAACCTTCAATCTTATACTTCTTTTCTAGGATGATTAATGTACAATATAACTAAGTTTCCTTAAAAAATGTCAAGAATTTTACCTTTTAACAATGTAATAACTCAATAAATTTCTTATTATCAATAGGATTCATCTTTGGGTGATATCAAACAATTTCAGCAAGTTTCATCAAAATCGTTCAAGAATTGTGCCTTATAGAGTGTTTACGAGCCAAAAACGAGTTTTAAAGAACAGGTAAATAAATATTAATATTTTTCATTTTTAATAGGGCTTATCCTTAGGTGATATCCAAACAATTTCAGAGAGTTTCGTCAAAATTGGTCAAGAATTGAGCCTTCTAGAGTGTTCAGAGACAAAAATTGAATGCATTTTCAAAAACAAGGGCAATAACTGATACTTATCAATATTTTTCGATTTATCTGATTTTCCATAGGGTTCATCCTTGGATGATAACAAATACTCAAGCCAAGTTTCATCAAAATCCATTCAGAATTGTTCTTTCTAGAGTGTTTACAAGCTAAAATTGAACGCGTTTTCAAAAACCGGTCAATAATTGCGCCTTCTTGAGTGTTTATGAGGAACTGTGGATGGACAGACATGGGTGACACCAAAATACGCCCCCCATTTCATGTGGGCGTATAAAAAGCAGACATAGGAATCAAGACATGAAAACTAAATAGTCTTTTTTTAAGTTTCTCTATAGAAAAGATAAGATTAGATCAATAATTACCTCTTGTTTTATGGGGGTTGTCGGAAGAGGTAAAACCTTTTTAATTGTTTTAATAGGAGATGGAGATTGAGGGATAGATTCTTTAATTTTTAATATTTCATTTTTTAACGGGCTGAGTTGTTCTGTTTTAATTGTGATGTCATTACTACCACTTGGTCTCTTCATTCTTGGTTTCTTGACATTAACTCTACAAGTAGGAAAGTTATAATTATGACAGACATAATGAATTTATAAGGTAAGAACAATAAGCATGTTCTTTAAGATACTGAATGATAGTTAATCCAACCACAAACTTCAACTATTTTAAAAAGTGATAAATGTAACATCGCTTAATACTTACTTATTTTGAGTATTTTTAGTCATTTTTTTCCAGAATTTGGACACAGTACAGTTGTTACGTAGACAAGCACATTCAACACAATACATACTGAAAGGAATGGAAATTATCATGGTATTATTATTATCACAAGCTTTGTTGAGAACAGAAAATTCAACTTTTTCTTGAGAACTTAAAATAATTAGTTTAACTTCTTCCACAGTTTTAAAAATTGCTTCTGAACATACCATTCCTGATAGTTATAATCGAAAGGTATGGTGATTTCTTCTCCTTTATCTATTTCTTTTGTTGAAAATATCACAAAATGGATACGACCATGTTCCACCAGGTGACGAACCTAATGCAAAACAAAGAGAATAATTAAATATTGATATCAAAACTTGATTATATATAAAGTAAATTGTCTGTTTTACAGGCCCCGCGCGCTCCGGTAAAATACCCCGCGCTCCAAAACTATTTATTGACATTTTGGAATAATTAATAAATAATGCGCGTGCGTCTCCAAAATTGTGTGTAAAATAGAGTTATTTCCCCGTTCCCGAAAATATTTTTTACCATAATTATCTCCCTTGACGTTTAACGAAAAACCGGAAGTGGCTTAGAATGCGTTTTTCATCACCGATAAAAAGATTTTCTTCTACAACTTTAAACTGAAATTGATTCTGATACAATTTAACGTTCGAAAATACAATTATTTGCTGAAGGAAGCACAATTATGAAAATTATTCACACTTTCGTGAGGACAATCCAAACATAAAATTAATCTTAATCTTGATGATATCATTTCTGGATAATAATGGTGAAACAAATCGAGACCTGTTACAATTACAAGTAAAAGAATGCACCGTGTTTTTTTCTGCTGTTGATTTGAAAAAGTTAATATTTTTAAAAAAATGGGAACGAATACAAGAAAATACGAATTTTATACGTTCGAATACGATCGATTTTCTCATTATTGGTATCACTCTACACATTCCGCTTTTCTCAAGTTAAAACCGGAAGTACTCCGTTAGTACGAGTTATCGAAAAATCGGCTTTTGTAACATAGGCCTAGATAAAAATTATTAAAATAGAAATTCGATCTAATCAGATTGTATTGTTTTTGTCATGTGATGTGATGTATGACAATTTGTTCCAAAATTTCCAATAATAATAATCATTATTACCATACAATGGCATTTTAAAATACAGTTTACAGATGGATAGAAATGGATTAGTACTGTAGTAGAATAACATTGTCTTGACATAATATTATCAGCCCTGATGCACCCTAAGTGCATCATTGTCAGAGGTAGTAAATATGTTGGAATGATTACGTTTATGTGAAGTTGAAAGGTAAAAAAAGGTTCTGTTATTTCTATCAACTATTATCATTCAAACTCCAAAAACATCTGATAGTTGCATCTGAATGGTGATTTAAATCTTTTTTTTTAAATTTGTGGAAATAAATAATAAATAGCTTCGTTCGCTCCGATTTCTTCTGGTGCCAAATTTAAAAAAGCGCTTATAAATATTAATTAATAATAAATTCGCCCTCTCACCCCAGTTTTTTTAAAAGATAGCTTGCCAGGCAAGGTAATATACGCCCACTGGCAGCATTTATTTCAAATAAAAACTTTTCAGTAAGGTTACAATAAGTGGAATGAAATATTCAACCTTCCAACCTATTTTTTTCTAGGGTCTCTAGTTTCATTAAAAACTGTCAAGAATTGTACCTAATAACAACTCATTAAATGTTTTTGGGTATTTTTATGATTTGCAATAGGGTTCACCCTTAATAATATTTTGATATTTTTAATTCTTAATGAGGCTCATCCTTGGTTGATATTAAACAATTTCAGCGAGTTTTGTCAAAAAGGAATGTTTAGAGTGTTCACAAGCCAAAAGTTGAAAGCGTTTTTGAAAACAGGCGCAATAACTGACACTAAATATTTTTCGATTTATCTGATTTTCAATAGGGTTTATCCTTGTGAGAAAACAAATACTAAAGCCAAGATTCATCAAAATCCATTCAAAATTGTTCTTTCTAGAGTGTTTACAAGCTAAAATTGAACGCGTTTTCAAGAACAAGGGCTATAACTGACACTAAATATATTTCTATTTATTTGATTTATAATAGGGTTCATCCTTGGGTAAAAACAAATACTCAAGACAAAGTTAATCAAAATCCATTCAGAATAGTTCTTTCTAGAGTGTTTACAAGCTAAAATTGAATGCGTTTTCAAAAACAAGGGCAGTAACTCATACTAAAAATTTTTCCGATTTCGCTGATTTTCAATAGGGTTCATCCTTGAGTTATAACACACTCGCACACCAAGTTTCATAGAAATCCATCAAGAATTGTGCCATGTAGAGTGTTTACGAGACAAAAATTGAACGCATTTAAAAGAACAAGGTCAATAATTCATATTAGATATATTTTGATATTTTTAATTTTCAATTAGGCTCATCCCTTGCGATATCCAACAATTTCAGTGAGTTTTGTCAACATTGGTCATGAATTGTACCTTCTAGAGTGTTTATTAGCCAAAAAGTTAAACCCGTTTTCAAACACAAGGGCAATAACTGACACTAAATATATTTCGATTTATTTGATTTTCAATAAGGTTCATCGTTGGGTAAAAACAAATACTCAAGCCAAGTTTTATCAAAATCCATTAAGAATTATTCTTTCTAGAGTGCTTACAAGCTAAAATTGAACGCGTTTTCAAACACAAGGGCAATAACTGATACTAAATATTTTTCGATTTAACTGAATTTCAATAGGGTTCATCCTTAGGTGATTACAAATACTCATGCCAAGTTATGTCAAAATCGCTCAAGAATTGTGACTTGTAGAGTGTTTACAAGGCAAAAATCCAACACATTTTATAGAACAAGGGCAATAATTCCTATTAAATATATTTCGATATGTGCTATTTTCAAAAGGGTTCATTCTTGGGTGATATTAAACAATTTCAGCAAGTTTCGTCAAAATCGGTCAATAACTGTGCTTTGTAGAGTGTTTACAAGCTAAAAATTGAACGCGTTTTCAAAAACAAGGGCAATAACTGATATTAAATTTTTTTCGATTTTACTGGTTTTCAATACGTTTCATCCTTGGGTGATAACAAATACTCAAGCCAAGTTTCATCAAAATCCATTAAGAATTGTTCTCTCAAGAGTGTTTACAAGCTAAAATTGAACGCGTTTTCAAGAACAAGGGCAATAACTCATACTAAATGTTTTTCGATTTCGCTGATTAGGGTTTATCCTTGAGTTATAACATACTCTCACACCAAGTTTCATCAAAATCGGTCAAGAATTGCACTTTGTAGAGTGTTTACGAGCCATTCAAGAACAAGGGCACAAACTCATACTAATTTTTTTCCGATTTCGCTGATTTTCAATAGGGTTCATCCTTGCGTGATCATAAACACTCATATTAAGTTTCATCTAAATCCGTCAAGAATTACACCGTGTAGAGTGTTTACGAGCAATTGTGGACGGACGGACGGATGGACGGACGGACGGACGGACGGACGGATGTGGGTGGCGACAATATACGCCCCCCATTTCATGTGGGCGTATAAAAAAAGGCCTGTAAAACAGACAATTTATTTTGCACGGCCTTATATATAAATAATTTTGTGTGACTTTTGATTTACTTTACAACAACTTACTGTTCATTGTCAAAATATCAAATGTGTTGGATTATTGTTAAGTAGAAGAATGTGAAATCTGCCCCAAAATTGACAATGCAGAGTGTTTTAATTTGACAAAAAGCCCACTGTAGAACAATAGTAGAACTATATCAGGATTGATCAGAATCACAATCTCCAGTGTAGATACATCTTGTTCTGTAATATCTTAAGTAGATCAAGTTGTGCATAAAATAAGTGCATTGACAAAACCAACAAGGGATACTGCATCTTAGCATGAACATAAAATTTTATTTCGGTGAACTTATGTAGTGTCATAAAGTAACAGAATCCCCTAAAATCTGGAAACTCAAATACATAATAATATATGGATATCTACTTGCTTTTTTGGGTAGTTATTTATTTTTTTTTATGTTATTTATGGCAGCAGATATATTTACTGATGAATAGAGCTCCTATTGGCCACGTTTAAAATTTTCAAATTTTATGTTCATTCTAAGACCTATTAATATTATCACTTTAAACAGAATTTACACCAAAGAAATCAAAATAAATAAATGATCCTACCTCAGAGTTTGGTGAACATGAACGTCGAATATACCTAGCCTTGTTACCATAGGAACTAGAATCTATACATAAATCTATATCTTCAAATTTGGAATAAAATAAAACATGAGGATGAGCTCTGAAAATAAAAATATTTAATTGAATATTTACATGCTTTGCTCTATCCAAACACCCGAATTTAATTACTGTAGTTTGGTTGGTTTTAAAGATATTGAATGAACGTATTAGGCAGGTAAATCAGAACTCACATTTTAAAAAACAAATTGGTATCAACATAATGTTGCCGTAATAAAACTATTCCTTTATATTCTAAAACAGCTAGCCCTGGCAATATAGGTTCTTTAGCTTCTATTATAACTTGTTTTTTAATAGTTTGTCCTAAACACCATAGTTGATCTAGCAGCCTCTCACTATCACAGTGTATGTCATCCAACTATAATTCAAATATTATATTATATAATCCATTAAATATTTTGCAGTAAAAACATAGATCATAGAATTAGATATCAAAATTTCAAAATAACTTTGATTTGATTTATTAACTGGCATGATGCTAAATAGAATTCAAACCAGGTTTCACACTTTAAGTTAGTGGTTCCTTTTATTTCAGAAAAACTTCTAACAGACACTGTAGAAAACAGCATTCAAGCAAAGTGTATATCAATGTTATGAAATTTTAAGTTGTTTAGATACTTACGTTTATACCATTAACATTGTACTTAGAAAATAATTCTTGAACATCTTTACTATATTGATTCTCTTTAGCATCTTCAAATCTATCAAATCTATTAGACAAATACAAAAAACTTTATCAATAATAAGAAGGATAAATTGATCTGGTTGTACTTGTCAATCATTGCACAAAAATAAGGACAAAATCTGTAATACAGTGTTAACCTCATGAATGATAAGCATTTCTTTCAAACACAGAGATGCCAGAGAATATAATCATTTATTCTTGTACAAATAAAATATAAGGTTTCAACTACTTACCCCTCATAATTCCATGAGTCACCATTAACTTTAGCAACTGTTTGAGAATTATGACGATTCTAGAAAACAAAGAAATACACAAATAAAACAGTCTTTCAATAGTAACTTTCAAAAATAATAGATAAAACTTTTGTTTCTAATAAAATTCTGAAGAAAGTACATCATATTTACCTTTTGTTTAACAGCCCTCTGAGAACCATCTTTAGCATTCTACAAAACAAATAAATTGTAAGCTTATTTTATTATATAAAAAATATGCCAAATTCAGGTTCAATTAGGGGTTGGAGGTATTACAAATTCTAAATACCGCGGTTTTTTTTTTTATAGAATTCTGAGTATAGTCATGGTATTTTTGGAACATTTCCATGTTCAGGGTTATATGCCAATACAGCTGTCTGTCAGTATCATAATCACACAGGATAAGGACTTTTTTGTATATGTGATATTTCATGTAAATCAAATTATATTTAATGTTTTATAACCCAAAGGCATATGGCATATAACCAAAATCATTCAATAAACAATACACAGGAGAAACAAAAGAAGTCTCACTGTGAGAATCACTGAACACTTAGCAGATATCAGACTACGTCGGGAAAAACCCGTCAGGACATTTTAATTTACGTGGTCACTCACACAAAGATTTGAGTGTGCAAGTCTTATCCTTAATATGTAGGTATCCCGATTTGGGAACGACCACAGACCACAGAAGCACTTTGGAATTGGATTGGATCCATCAACTTAAGTCCATGGCACCGAAGGGCATCTCTATATTTAATGTTAATTTTTTTATTAACAAAAATATTGTTCAATTTTATACCGTTATTTTTTTCTTTATAATTAACATGTGCTTCCTGTTGGTAATGGTACTGATAGTTCCATTCTATTACTAGGGTGTTCAGGACAAGTGATGTTATCCATTATGTCTAGATTCTTAAATATAGAGTCAATTTTAGATATTTTTAAATGAAGCGTATATAATATTACTGCATTGAGATAACTGTACAAAGAAAATAGCTGTTAACTCGTCACAGGCCTTTAAAGAAGGATAAGGCTGGTAATTTTTTTATAGCTATACATTATCATCGTCTTCACGAAGTCATAGTCACGGGTGTCCTTTTTATTGGCTGTTACTGCCGAGTATTAAAATAACTGGCCAATAAAATGAATGTATTGGGATTCCCTAATCTCTGACCTTTCTATTTGCAAATGACAGAATATACTATTATCAATAAAAGGGGAAAAGGGAGATTTTGCTTGAAAAAAATCACTTTTTGCACTGAAATATTACGTTTAAATAACTTAAATCATATTGATTTGAAATCAGTAATAATTTCTACTTTAGAAAGTATTTAATAGAATAATGTGGACATAAGCAGCCAGCAAAAATTCTTTGAAATGGAACTAACACCCCCTCAACAATAACAAAATGGGCTGTTCTGGTGTAGATCCAATGTCGGGTTTGTTTGTGTGTATTGAGTCGTTTGTTGATGAATTTGGCAGACCGGGATGATTAAAATCAAAATTAGACCAGCTGATTTTAAGATAAGCATAAAAAAAAAAAACATGATTTTCTTTTATATTTTGACAGTTATTGTCAGATAATCAGTATCGTGGTATTTTCAATAAGCATTTACGGTATTCATGGTATACCGGTTCTCTAGGAGCAATGGTATTAACTACCGGTATTTTTTTAGAACCGGTATTTTCAGTAATACCGGAATACCGCACACCCCTAGGTTTAATCATAATAAAGTTCAAATATTACAGCTTTTATATCGGATGACAATGCAGGAATAGGTACATTAGGCCATTCAAACTAAATTCAGAGGCAACAATCAGATTATTTGGGGGTTGAATGGTAAATAGTTAACAGAAGTACTAGAACTTTTTTTTACTTTTCAACTTCAAATAAACATATCATTCCAAGATATCTACTACCTCTGACAAGGATGCACTAAGGGATGCATCAGGGCTGTTGATTAATTTTTTCCCCAAACGATGTTTTGTTAATGTGAAGACTATGCTACACTACTATTCATCTAATATCTAAGAGTAAAATGTATTTCAAATCAGTTAGCAATGAATGTGTGGTTCAATAATCATAATTGCAACTTTTGGAACAAATTGTCATACATCAAAATGGTCAAATCCAAAGATTATTAGATCAAGGTTCTATTTTAATAATTTTACAAATTTTAAAAATGCCAATTTTTTGATAACTTGACACCTAATTTTATTCAAATGTATAAAATGAATGTTTTCTTGTGGTTGTTCCCATTTGTCTATAAATAGTAACTTTTTAAAATCCTAGAAATAAGCAATCTTGTAGGTTGTCTTGCTTTGTCCAACGTATGTAGAAACAGAATAATTATCAAGATTAATGTTTGGATTGTCAACCTTCAGTTACCACTCGACTTCTTTCGTAAACAAAATACGATCACAGTGGGCCATGTAGATTGTCAACACAAAAGTGTCAATAATTTGCTTTTTTGTCTTCCTTCAGCAAACAATTGTATTTTCAAATATTAAATTGTGTCAGATTCAATTTTAATTTTAAGTGGTATTGTTAACTTTGATAAGAATTATTAAACCTTGAAAAACGTTCTAAGCTACTTCTGGTTTTTCATTTAACAAAAATCAAGGGAGATAATTCTAGTCAAAATATTTTCGGAAAAGGGGAAATAACTCCATTTTACACATCAAGGGAATATTCCAAAACTGTCTCTTATAAGAGGATTGAATTGCAAGACCATTTTTTTTATGTGTAGGCTTTGAAATTTTGGAAATAATACGATCATATTGTTAGACGTGTTGAAGGACATCACGTGAGCAGTGTATATTTACAAGATCTGCAAGATGGCTGCATTTGAGATTTGCTCGCGGGCCAACACTTCCATTATGAATTGAATGGAAAACGACACAAAGAAAGCATCGAACATGCCGCAAATTCCAAACAGACAGTTAAACAAGTGCAAAACTATTCATAATATGTACCAGCAAACAAAATTTCATTATTCGGTCATCGGATAAGTACTTTATTTCTTTTTATTTCATTAATTAGAAAATATTATTAAAGGATATGTGAAGAGATTTTCAAAAAAGGCTTGAAACCACCTATTTGAAAAGTAAAATCATTCATCTATCGATTGCAACCAATAAAAAAAATTAGAAATAATTCTAAAATAGCTAAAAATCCTTTTAAAAACACAGGTCTGAAATATGCAAAAATGAAAGGTCGTTTCCGTGACCTTTTGTAAATGACGTCAGAGATGCCCAATCTAATTCACCCGCCATATTGTTTACATTGACGTTATGCCGCAGTGTGTGGCCTATGGCTGTAATAATCGCGGAGGAAAGGGCTCTGGTGTTCATATGTTCCGCTTTCCTAAAGATGAACATCTTGTGAAAACTTGGATTGTCAAACTGAAGCGGAAGAATTTTTCCCCCACTAAATATTCCAGGCTGTGTTCCGATCATTTTGCAGACGATGCGTATGACCGGAACCCAGTCTTGCAACATATGCATTCCCAACTGTTTTGCATGGGCTGACACATGCCACATGAACACCTAGGGGAAAAAAGAAACATAATTCAATTATATTCGGCCTAAGCTAATCTAAACGATCCATCGTTTCCATTTTTCTGAATTTCGTTTTGATCACTACACTGCAACACTAGACCCTCCTCGGCCTATCAGTGAGAAAAAGGCCTACGTCCATAATGATAAATTCGGCTCTAAATTACAGTTTCTCCAGAAAATTATTCACTTATGCCTCTTTAAATAATGTATAACATGTCCCGAAACAAAATTGTGGGATGTGAATAAGATCTTTTAAAGACTTTAGTGGCGAGTTCCCCATTTTAGAACAAATTATGTAACGCCATTTATTTGTGGCAGTGGCTCTTTTCCACAGCGTGGTAACATTTTATATTAGCACACAACAGCACACACACGCAGATTGCAAACGAAAGCAATTATCCCGCTATATAAGCCTAGTCGAGATTTCCACTGCAATATTACAATGATTTGATTTTAAAAGTGCCAGCTAGGTGTGAAAACGGTAGCCTAGTAGGCCTATTCAAATTATCCTAAAGGCAGTAAAGCCAAAGGAGAAATTTCGAATATGCCTGATGCAATTTACGTAGGCCTACATTTCTGGTACTTCTGAAGGCTCTTTACAAATATTCAAGATCAAAATCAACCCATGAAAATGCCGACTGTACTCTTCTAACTTCAAAATTTTATGAAAATCGCAACAAGGCCTAGCCTAATTATATTTACCACGACGTGGTTTTTAGCCACTGCACTGAACGGCAACTGTCGTAATGAAGATAAAAAAAAAAGAACCTATAGGCCTACTACGAATTTGAATCAGCAAAGGCCTCTTCCGATCAATTTTATTGTTGAGAGCCAATTTAAAAGAGTTTGTGAAAAGTTTTTGCCTACCATGTCGTATTTCCAAGACGGGGATCATCCTCTTCTTCCGTATCTGTGTCAAGTTCTAATGGATCGGAAGAATCCGACTGGGGGGAGTCTGAAAGCTTGGCAGTTTCGTCAGATATGGAGCGTTTTAATGGTTCGAATTGATATGGCTTAATTTCTAATGACTCTATACCAGCTGATAAATCCTCCATTGCCCACATATGATCAGAAATTAAAGCGCTAAACTCCCGAAGGTTATAATAATATTAGCTAGGCTTAGTTCTCCATTTGTTTTTATTTTAGTTGGGCATCTCTGACGTCATGCCGTCACGTGATCGCCTAGCTCATTAACGTTCGACTCATGCTAAAGAAGCCTACTTTGAAAGCCTTTTTTTCTACTCTAAACGTTTTTTGAAAAAAAAAAATTTGTTGGAATTGATAGATATGTTAGTTTACTTTTAAAAATAAATGCTTTTGATCAAATTCAACGATTTTCATATTTCTTTTCACATATCCTTTAATGCAAAAAAATTTCGAACCCTGGACCTTTGTTAAGGGCGATGTTACTTAGATCAATGATGTTCAATTTAGAGATCAGTCAAATCCACTAAATTTGTAAAACATTTATGCCTGAATGTCTTTTTATTTTGATAGAGCAAAGATATCAGTGTTTAAATATACAATGTATATACTGACCTTGAATTTTATTTTTAAATTTCCTAATTTTAAGTTTTCTTTTTCTTTTTTCAATCCCTTTTTATCTTTACCATTTTTTTGTTTTGTTCCCATTTTATCTTTTAATTTGGAATTTCTACGTTGTTTAGTAACTTTTTTGTATGGTGATTTTTTCTCCAGAGCTGCAAGACGATTTGCTAATTCTTCAGGATCTGTATCTGTAGCACTTGTATCTAAATAGAGACAAATGCAAATAAAACAATTGTGGTTTGAATTACAATTTTACAAGAGTTATTTCCCTGATAACAATTCCAATTATGGTAAGAGGTCAAAATTTGAATCTAATAGAAGCTTATGTTTTATCAGACAAAAATGTCTCTAATACCATTTCATCAACAATCCTTGTCTCAAAATAATTAGTGCAATGTTGTCTTTATTTTCATATTACCTTTATTGCAAATTATCTAAATGTCCTATATATTTAAAAAACAAAATCAAACAAACCTAAATTAGCCAATTCTTCTTTCTTTCTACTCTGTATAATCTTAGCTCTTTCGATATCAACTGGTCGATTTTGACAAAGTTCGCAGTAATAACTTTCTGGTATATTGTTCCTGTCGATTCCCATACAATCTATATGTTGCCACACACTGAAAGTTACATGTCAGAAAGTAATAATAAATTTTAACAATATTAAACCATACATAAATTACAATTTAGGTGAACTTAAAAAATTTATAATGATGTTTTTTCTAAAATAAAAAAAAAGGCCTTGAAACAAACCTGCATCTATCACAACAAATCATGTAGCCATCATCATGTTGAAATTCACATATACATCGTGTTATACTGTCATCTATTATTTCTTCCTTGGCTATTAATGTTGGCTTGGATACATCTTCAATTATTTCTATATGGCCATTTATTTTCACTGTTGGTAAAGTAGGCGACAGTGGGGGAGTGATTGGGGGAGGAGCTACATAATTATGATCCTGGAAATCATAAAAAAAAATTTATTTGTGTTATTTTTATTTTTTTTGCTGAATGACAAAAAGAAGCTGCTATATAAGCTTATTTATGGGTTGAATTCTAAATTCTATCACACTGTCCAGAAAAGGCTAGCATATTGTAATAGTACTGATTTTATGAATTACCTGGTAAGGTAGCCAGAAACATCCAGGGTAAGAGTGTGTGTGTACCGTACGTTGATAGATTTCGCCGCTTGGGCCACTAGACATGTCAATTTCACTGAAAAATAATAAAATCAGTTAAATTGCTAATTTTAAAAAATATCTCAAGACATTAAACAATAAAAATTTCAGCGCTTTATTTTACTTCGGTTCAGAATTCCAAAAAATAAACCCTCAAGGTCCTCTCTAACATAGTGCAATATGTAAATACACACTGAAATTCATTATAATTGTGGATGATTTTACACAAATTAAAAGCTTCATTTGAATATGCATTTAAAAGAATAAGAACTCTTGGCTCCTTGCTAGAACTGTTTCATTTTGTGGCAGCATGCCAATAGAGTAGGAACTGTATTATAAAACATACAATTCCAAGCTACTAAAAAGTAATAATCAGCACAAGTTTGATTACCAGCAAATTTCTTCACATTAACCTAACCTCAAACTATGGGATTATAAAAACAACAAATAAATTTTCAAATGCAATTCTAATTTTTATAATTTTTTCTGTGACTGGTCAAGGAATGAGTATAAATTCTAAAGAACTTACTCTGAATGCGGGCTTACAGACAGCGTACTGTCAAGTCCACTAGTCAATGGTCGTAAGGCACCAACCTGTACTATAATACTCATTTTTATACTAAGATATAAACGGAAGGTGATATAGGAGTGTTTTCAAAATGGACTCCATTTTTATTTTATAGATTATCACATTTCCTGAAACATAACAAATAAGAGCCTATGAGATTATTATTATTATAAATTAGCCAACCCTTTCTTACAGTCAAACATTGACTTTTTCAGTTTTACAACTTAAATTTACACTCACCACGTCACTCCGGATATCGTAAAACAATTGTTATAATAAATTTTTTTTTAGTTCTTTTCAATGTTGCATTGGATAATTGTTTTAACTGAATACAGGTATCAAACACTTATTTCTAATTTTGAGGTTATCCATATCCAAAGGATCAATATATATATATATATATAGAAATATCAATTTCTCTTTTAACAGAAACTCCAAAAAAAAAATCAGTGACATTATTTCAATATAACACTATGCTAGAGATGGGCGATATTACGATATGAACCGGTATGAAAATTCTAGTAATCAAACAATATTGAAAGAAAATTTTAGCTGGTATATAGCCATACATATCTTCTATGTGAAATATCACGATATTGTCAAAATAGAGTTGTCTCGTATTCTTATTTACCCCGTTCCCAATGTACGTATGATCATATCATCGTAATTTTTGTGTCGTTTCCTGAATCATATAAGCTTACTTTTTTTATTTCACTATAATTTGTGTGTATAAACATTGTATTAGAAAACATCCAATAAATAAAAATGAAATAATTATGATTCAAGAATATTACAAGAATTATTGTAAAACTTAACAGAATTGACGATGGATTCATCAGACGATGAAATAACTTCACTGGTAAGAAAAAGTCGAGAATAATGCTGACGATAGGTATAAAGGTTCAAAGTTAAATCCACCAAACGAAAGAATAGTCCTAACAAATCTGGTGCCAAAGAGAAATAGTACAAGGAGGAGTGGCTGTATTTTGGGTTTGAAAAGTGGACGAGTTGCAACAGATATCGTGATTATATTGCTAAAATAGTTTACGGTATCATCGGCACAATATATCATCATATTGTAATATTAAAATCAAAATTTTGTGATATACAAAATTCCAATATCGCCCATCCCTACATCATTAGTGCTCACACAAATAGTGATTTTTACTGTTTTCGATTAATCGACGATATTTTCAATTAAGAAAATTCTATTGAAAAATCAGCTTTTCACCTGTAGTGTGAAATTTGACTGTTTTTTCTGTCGGAATACAGATTTACAATCAGTAGGCCTGCTGTTAATAACTCACTATGAAAGTATATTTTATGACATTTAATTATTATTAATTACATTCAGGTTGCGTCTTGAGGAAACAATATAACCGGTAAACAAAAGAATTAAATGTTTTCTGTTCTAATTGATGAAAAAAAATTGAAATACCAAAATAAAAGAAAGTCAAATGCGTAAAAATCAGTGGACAAAATTACTCTTCATAATTTTGTTCTAACCAAAGTGGTTTGTAGTTCCCGTCATTAAAATAAATCCAGGAGGAGTTGCTTGTCTACGTTTGGGTAGAAAACTGAACGTTTAATTCGTGTACGATATGACCAGATTGTTTCCGGTTGATTCGTCCTATATTTGGGTCGGTTCGTCTAAATAGATATTTTCCACGCACAATTAGTAATGTGTAATTTTAGAACTAGGTTGACAGACTATAATATTGCGTGCGGATTTGAAGCATCAGTAGCAGGCTGTGAAGATTGCAAATTGCCTTTGATTTATTTAGCGTTGATTATTTTAAATAATATAAGTTTGGCTGCCGTTTTGGGTGTTTGGAGAGTTTTCAAAACAATGGAATGTATAACCGTTTAAACTTACAGATCTTGTGAAACTGTAGGCCCTTCACGTGAGAAAAATCGAATGGTAAAATCTGATTCGAATATTCGTGAAAATGGCTTCGAATAATAGTAATCAATTATTTGTGTGAGCACTATACAATATACTTTTATATAAATCAAAATTCATATTAGAATGTTTTGATGAAAAGTTCCACTATTACAAGAAGGCTCATCCATCACAGAGCTCATGTTATTTTTTTTTTTATTATTATACACTCATTCACAGAAGGAAACAGGAGGAAATCATCAATGATGTATATTGTGAGATTATGGGTTTAAGCCAAAATAAACAAAAACATGTCATTTGTTTAATTCTGCAGGTATTTTCTTTTTAAAAATTTATTTAATTTTAGGTTAATTTGTGAACCACTTAAAAGTTTCAATTACAATACTGATACAAAAGAAATTATCAACCAGAAACTGGTTGAGAATGGTTAAAATAAGGGCTGCTGTATTAAAAATTTCAGTCTATGAAACTTCAGCTCATTTTTTAAAATCAATGTGATTATCTACAGATGTATTCAACAGCTAAGGTGCTAAATTTGTAATTGATAACACAACATCTTTAATCATCAATCAATAAGGATAATATTTAAGCTTTTTGGGGGGGCAACTTGCTTGTTAATAGATAACAGGGCAAGATTTAATCTACCAGATTAACAAGGTGATAACTTCATCTAAACCAATTATAAACCTGTTAATACTTTTGTCAGTTGTCACATATATAAATCAATTTGTTTATTTTCAAATATAGTTTGATATTCTACTGATAGATTTCATTATTTAGTTTTACTTAGTAATAAGTATCACTTATCATTTAACCAATAGAGACAGTTTTAGTACTCAGATTGTGAAAACTTCATTTTAAGATCACAAAGATGTGTTTTATTATCTGATAAAAATATTTCAGATAAATTATCCTTTATGAATTTGACAAATTTTAAAGAGTAACTTTGAATATCATGGCAGGTCCTTTTTACTTTTTAAAAGGCCCTGTGGATAGGCCTTTATCATGTCATTATCTTCATCAAACAGTTTAATTTTCAGGACTATCAATTAGATTTTACAGCAGTTTGAAATATGCAAAATAGGCCTACAGTAATTTAGAGATCAGCCTCGAGCAGAGTGATGATGTTTTCATTAACATAATAATGTAGAATATGGTATCAGAAAGAAATAAAAAGAAGATGGCAGCCAGATAACTTAGTCACACAACAACCATTGAAATCTTAATCCATTCCTCCTAAATGAATACAGAAAATAGTTGAAAAACCAGAACAAAAAAGTGGGTCAGGGATAATCAAAAGTAACACTGTAGATCAGGAGGCATATATTATATTGTTTAGATGAATATTATTTAGATCAAATTCTACTGGAAACAAATACTTTGCCTGGCAATCAAAGAAGTTAATAATAAAGGCTGTAACAAAGAAATTCTGAAAGCATTGCACTAAATTTCTTCCATTGCAAGCTGCCGCGCGAGAAAAATTAAAATTAACCGCGGACGGACGTCAAAATTATTGATAAACCCCGAAGTAATGCGTGACATGCAAAACGTTTGATACATACCGTGACAATCTAGATATAACCCAAAAAACAAGGAATGGTGGGATGTAGCTCAAAGCTAAAGGTCCATTTAGAAAATCAAAGTTGAAAAATATACAAGAAATGTCACTGTCAGAAAACCAAGATGGACGTTCGTTGGTTTGTTTACAGTCAGACTGTAATCAATTATGGGTCACTTTTCTGGAGATTCAGCCAGTTTTCACAACGAAAGCAACTAAAATGAATCCTATAACATTGCTTTTTGACAAATATTCCATTATAAATGAATGTCCTTCACAAATTAATCACAAAATCATCAGTTTTTATGTAATTGTTCAAAACAAGTGATATAAATCCAATATGGCGTCCTACATAAGAAGCGGGGTTTACATTTAGCACGAAAAGGGATTCCCATCTAATTTTACGTCATATTATAATTTTCTTAATAAACAAGTGCTCGTTTTAATCAAAATTATTTTCAATATTATTTTAACTCCTGATGAATTCAAGAAATTCTAAGATTTCAATATGATTAAAAATTGCGGAAAAATTTTCATTTCCGTCGTCTGCTATCCACTGCGCATGCTCAATTGATGCGACCTGGGATTTGATTGACAGTTCAGTATCGGTGTTTATTAATTTTTTTTACATTTTTTCAGAATTTATGTCTCTTTTCCGGTCAATATATTTTCTAAGAACAATCTAACATGCTAGATCCTTCGTCCAGCGAAGAAGAATCGGAAAATGATACTCTTGAGGATGAAAATTCCGACGTTCTCAGTTTGCCTAGTGCTGAGCAAAGGAGTTTATCAGCAAGTGGGGATAACCTGAGTGTAGTAGGGGGGCATTCTAGATCCAACAGTATTAGACCTTCTAGTCCCAGTCCTTCATTAATCAGTGATCGTGAGAAAATCGAAGATGTTGAAAAATTGGAACGAGAAGAAGAGGAACGAAAGAAAAGATTGCAACTTTATGTTTTTGTTATGCGATGTATCGCATATCCGTTCAATGCAAAACAACCAACGGATATGGCGCGGCGACAAACTAAGGTCACAAAACAACAGTTACAAACAATTAAAGAACGGTTCAATTCCTTTTTAAATGGCGAAACACAAATTGTCGCCGATGAGGCTTTTATTAATGCAGTGCAAAGCTATTATGAAGTCTTCTTAAAAAGTGATAGAGTAGCAAACATGGTGCGTAGTGGTGGGTGTTCTTCAAACGACTTTCGAGAAGTCTTTAAAAATAATATTGAAAAGCGTGTGCGTAGTTTGCCTGAAATTGATGGATTAAGTAAAGAAACTGTGTTAAGTTCTTGGATGGCAAAATTTGATGCAATTTATCGAGGGGAAGAAGACCCGAGAAAACAACCTCAAAGGATGACAACTGCGGCATCTGAATTAATTCTTAGCAAAGAACAATTATATGAAATGTTTCAGAACATTTTAAACGTGAAAAAATATGAACATCAAATTCTTTATAATGCTTGTCAGGTGAGTGAATTTTGTTGTTTTTTCGTGGTTTAGTGAGGTGAAAGATTTAAGTAGGCTTACTATAAAAGTTCTTTTTTCAGGATTTGACAGTTAGGTCATCTTAATTAATGACTGATGTCTACTGAAGATCCATGCAAGCAGACTTCAATGATTAGATACATAGTAATAGCACTCGCCGCTTATGACATCAAAAATAGCTCAAATAAGATAATCAGCATATAAGTTTGTTTCAGAATATAAATTCATTTCCCAATTACTTAAATTTGATATAGAGGCTATTTTAAGTGGTGTTTAAGCTTATAGCTTGATTGTCAAATATTATAAGAAGTGCATTTATTTGCATTAACAAATTTAATTGAATATCGTTAATAACCAGTCCACAAGTCAAAGTCAAATTACAAAATCTAAACCCTTTTTGGAGGTTAAATATGAGAATCACTGTCTTTCGTGACATCTATTTTAAGGACATGCGCAAATGTTTCTTTCAAACCATCGTGTCCAAACCGTCGTCATCATACTTCCTCTAGACTCAAACTTAGTGATCAACTAAGAAGATACAGTAAGATAGGTAAGCTTACCTGAAGGATGTTTGTTAAAAAACCAAATGAGCGAAGTGTAGCGTGTAGTTTAATGTAGGCTAAGTTAATAAGACTACATCAAAATATGTATTTCATTTGTGGTTTTCAACCAATGACTGAAATTCAAATTTTTGTCTGTGATTGTTTAAATTGAAAAGGAAAATTGGTAATCCAATCAAAATCCAGTCCTTATTATTCAGGAAAAATGAAACACAAAATATTACGGTACCATAAAAACCATTTTTATATATGCTTGTGACTTAACTCTAAGTTATTTCCAGTTGAAGTGTTCAAACTATAGCCTATTATATCTCTAAGCCTATAATTTGGCATTCTGTTCAAGGTATAATAATAATAGAATGAACATAAAATTTTGATTTCATTCAAACTTGGTCTATAAAAAAACACGGTTCTTCATTAAAAAATGATTGATACATCCATTAAAGGGAACATAAAATGTTTGTTCTCAGGAAAGGTCAATATGAGTACGGTATATATTCATCAGGGAACTTAGGCTACCTAGTGCCATAAAGTAACAGAATATCTTAAAATCTTGAAAACTCGCAAAACTAAGTCATTTTTTGAAAACGCTTAACAGACCAAGCCAAACATCGTCGGACCGTCGGTCATGACCGGTAAAAAAATCGAAGGACGACCTATTTCTGGCGATCTGCAGGACCTGATGTCCTGTAAACGATATTGTTTGAATTTGTTAAAATTCAGGGAAATCTGCTGTTACAAGAAACGAAAGTCCATTCCTCTTTCCAAAGATCAAAGAAAGATGCCATAATTTTAAGTATCGCGAAGATATTCTATTTTTATCTAAGCTTATCTTATAAATGGATAAATTTATAAATAGATATGGACAACAAGATTTTAATCCAATCAGAAATTAATTTTTTATAGATAGCAGCCAATGAAATATGTTGTGTTAGTCTCTCGTCTCGTATTCGTAACAACGTTGAATCTCTAGCGTCAAGAACAACCAAGAACGTCGTTCTTGTCACGTGTGCAGTACATGAACGATGGTAATGAATAATGAAAGAGCAGAAAGTAACCATTTTCTCCTGTCTTTGTTCAACTAATCGCGTTCAGACGAGTACAAAATAAAAAACTAGCTCGAAGAACGGTTTGTTCTGCCTTTACTTTGTTGTCTAACGCACCTAATATTAATGTTACGTAGGGCCGTGTTCTCGTGTTGTCAAGAACCTAGTTACAAAATTTACATCCACCCCAAGTTGATAATTTGTACAAAATTTAGAAGGTCCTGTAAAAGCAATGAAGGTGCTGTAAAAACGAATTATTACAGGACCTTCTGACCTGTTAAAACATTTTAAGTTTCGCTGGGTCTGGCTTAATCAATTTATTAAGCATTTTTCAATAATCAAATGCATCTTTATGGTTAATTACTTAGTTTTTTGGATATTTAGTTATATTTTTATGTTATTTATGGTAGTAGGTATATTTATTGATGAATAGAGCTCTTACTGACCAAATTTAAAATTTTAAAATTTTATGTTCATTTTAAGACCTATTATCCCTTTAAGCGATTTTTCAAATTGAGAGACTTGGAAATCTGTTGTAATAACGGGAAGTAACTCTAACAGGGGATTTTCACGTGTCATTTACCTCTAGTCTTGAATTAACCTCAATGCCTCAGAAAATGTACAATATTTTAATTCGCAGAAAACTAAGAAAAAGTAATTAATATGATTTTGAATGAATACTTCAAATAACTAGTTAGCATCCCTTTAAAAGGTTTTCGACTCTAAACCTGAATTGAAAAAAACCACACTATCTCTTTCAGCTTATGATGAACATTATGAAATGGTAACTTCGTGTACCCTGTGTAGATTGAACAGAATATTATATATCGATAAAAGCTATTTTCTGCATAACTAAAATAGTCTCCACTAAAAGGGATCATTTAGCACATTTTTTGTGTGTGTTGAAAATGACATCAGGAGGCAATTTTTCTAGAATGGCAATTAACCACTCAACATATTGCATTGCAGGCCACGAACGAAACCAAACAGTTACGCCCGGTCGCGCAAGGTTTAAATACCCTGACCGTTTAAACGGTTATGTCAGTACATGAAATCGGTTTCGTAAATTTTAACCTATTAAAAGTCGAGTTAATAATCATTTTTTAACTGATTTACATTATTACTAATCAATAAGTCATTTTCTGTTTTTCCTATGTTCTTTTTTTATCGTAACCGAAAGGTTGGGAGAATTTGTTTAATAACCTTTAAGATAAGAAACCCTTTCTGATTGGTAAATAGAGAATACCAAGGACAATTTTGATTTAAACCAATAAAAAGATGCGTATGATTGCTATTAACTTCAAGGAAGACGGGCTTTTCAAGTTACCAGTAGGCTATAGACATTAATATGACACTTTATGACCTGAAATTGTGACCCATCGTCAACCACGCTTTAGACTCAGCCATTTTCCTTCCTTCAACTATTTAACTACAGACTGATTAACTATTACCGGTGATTTCTTTAAAACTTTAACGTGTTGGTCATCAAAATGACATGAAATTGAAAGGACTTCTAGTTCTATTGCTTTTCATCTGTTTACGGATTATCTTCGTAACCATTTAACGAAACCAAAAGTTCGCGCAGATATCTGTTGCGTAACCTGTTGGTCAGCTGAATTTTGAAATTTCATGGCCTGCATTGATTCTGGATCTCTCATTAGAGGTTTGAGCTCATTGTCACCTAGATGACCTGCAAGATGGGTGCCTAATTTGTTAAGAGCTCACCAGAAATGTGTTAGAGTACCGTACTTAAGTTGATTGATGATAATTATTAAAATCTAGGACTTGAAGAAGTGCTGGAAAGAGTAAGCTTATAATGCAAAATCTTGGAAGGGGACTATGTAAAGAAACTAATGAAAGCGACAGACTATGGTATGAATCTTTCACAGTTACGCTTAGAACTTTTCAGCTAGCCCTTGTATTTTTATAAAAATAGATAGAATTTGAACTGGTACCTTGAAAGCGTATCACCAATATGGCTTCAGAATATTTTGAAATGGTTTATTAGATTTAAAACTATTTTCATATTGTATTAGTTTATTTCATAAACATGTGGTTACGATCAATTCAATAATAATTTGATGTACAGAAACTAGGAGTACAAGCAGCCCAGCTTTTCAATCTAATAAAGTATATTTTCATGTACTGGTACCAGTATCTAGTATTGGTACACATATATTGAAAAATGACATGCTTAATAGTAATTTCACATTTTCAAATATTTCCTTTTCGATTCATGAGAAAAAAACAATTTCCAGACTCAGTTGAAATTTGGCATGATGTTTTTTTTGATTGATGACTACTCACATTGTGTAAGATAATTGAAATCCTCTGTGGATTCAAGAAACATACTAGTACAAGAGCTTTTTCTTTGAATTTCAGACCTCACATTTAAATAAGCCTATTTGATACGGTATCTGTTTCATTTAACCTGAATAGAAACTTTCAATACCTGTCAATTCAATGTCAGATCCTGGGGTTAAACGCGGAGTTAAAATGTGGCATGAATAGAAGAATGCATGCAAGAAGAGCCACATCAATCCCTTTTCAAATTTTATTTTTTAAAAGTACTTCTTTGGCTAGGTGCCACTGTGAAATTTTTGTGTTTAATGTTAGCCATACCTCCTGTTCCGTACTGTTATCTTATGTACTAGTTTATAAACAAAAAAATCTTCAAAACTTCAAGAAAATGTATTAAATAATTAGAAAATGTATTATTGGTGAGTAGATACTATAATTATCATATAGCATTGAATGGGTATAAGTGAGGGACAGCTATCTTTCAAACTTTGAATAATACCACTGTTATATCAATTTGTAAGAGTAATATTGCAACGTGAATATAGTCCATACTCTAGAGCCTTTGAAATTCAAAGAATGGACATAAAATTTATCAAACTTGGTCAATAATGAGTATAAGTGGACTTTCCTGGTACATAGATACAACAGAAGCCCTGTATAATAAGCTATATTTATTAATTATTGAAAAACGCTTTATTAAACGTCTTTCAAATTTTAGCCCCCATTCTGTCATATAGTCAATTTGGACCTTTTAAGGTGGCAGAACTTGTTTTACGAAATGAAAAGCGTGAAGACTGTTGTTTTGTAGTGATTTGACCTGAAGGCAAAGGTTGATTTTGTTGATGTCACAATACATTTGATACAGTTGAATCAGGATAGGAAGAAGGAGAGGGATTCTGACTTAGCAAACCTACATCTTGAGTTACCATCTCTGTATCAATTTTCGTAACCTTAGCATAGCACTTATAAACGGGATGTTTGTAACCACATTAACAACACGTATGAGCAAAATGACAAACTTGCCTCATACAACCAGACTGCGAGTTAAACCCCCAACAAACATTAGTAACTGCATTGCTACTGCTCTTATTCCCTCTATTCAACTGAAGAGTTTTTTGAACATGTGACCCATATAAAGTCGTAGCTCTCAACCAAAATTCGGGAGGAATTTGATCCCATGGATGATTTGATGTCGAGCAAGGCGGAATTGTGAATAATAATATGTAAAAGCTTTAGTTCCATACAACCTTGCCAACTCAGAAACTAAATTATTGTAGACCAATAAACTAGATGCCAAGTGCGGGCTTTTTTGTAACAATATGTCCATAAATATAGCAAATGATTGCTGCCATAAATCCAAATTCAGTGCACGAGGCTTAGATGTAGAGGTTAATTTCAGAACAGGATCAGTTTCATAAATATTTAAAGAGAGCAGAGTTGGAAAGGCACCTGGAAGTAAGGCACTTAATTCAATGAACTTATTTGTCCTTATATCGTGTTTCAACTTTTCTGTGACATTTCGCGAAAGGGACATACCAACAGATGCGGTACCTGTAGTTGTAGGACTCGGACTGTTGAACAATACAGCAGCATTCACCCCAAAAACTGAACTTTGTACATCTGGCTGAGACTCAGCTGACGTTTCTTTGGAAGTATTGGCGGCTGCTGCTGGTGGTTGTCGAGAATCAAAATCAATGTTGGTCGTGCTAAAGTGGAAGGCAAATTAACTTGGTGGCCAACCAAACCACGATCCACTAATTTCTTTAATAATATATCTGTTAAAGGGATAATAGGCGTTAGAATACACTCGTCCTACGGCTTATATTTGTGTTTCATATTGACTATTAGTTAAATAAGTATGCATCCCACACTTTACCAAATTTTAAAAAGCCACAATAAAAAAATATTCGGAATTTTAAAAAAAAGTGAGCCAGCGACGATTCCATTCAGTTTGAGAATAAAAGCGTCTGGTAAATCAACGCTAAAACATCATTATGGAATTCAACAGTAGGGGTCAAGGACGTGTGAAAACCCACATCTTAGAGTTACTTCCCTTTATATTTACACGATTTGAAAATCGCTTGATGGATGGCTCAAGCGTTTTATGCTCAACTACTTTATTTTGGGGATTTATCGGATTTTAGAGGGATTTTGATGTATAGGTAAGTCCACTGATGGATATATACTGTTATTGTCCAAATTTGAGTGAACTTAAAATTTTATGTTCGTTCTAACGCCTATTATCCCTTTAATAAGATATGATTTTGAAATGAAGCATTGGTAAGACGTGATAAAATATTGATGTATTTATTTTTTTATACAAAACTAGATCAATAAATTTTCATTTTTACCAAACCGGGACATTTAGGAACTAGAAAAAAATAGTTTCCGGGATGGGACGCCTGATTTTGACCTTAAAACCGGTACTTCTCCCTAAACCACTGTTGGATTTAACTCAATGCAAATCTGGCTTTATGTAGGCCTAACAGTGGACAATGTGTTTTCATTATAAATTGGAAAGTGTGGTTATGTGCATATGTATTCTATCTGAAGAATACGGTGGCTTACATACGACATAATTATTTTTTTTTTATTTTGAATTAAAAACTTTATTTTATTTTGCAACTAGGTGAAAAGTGGGTGATAAGTCTTGTAGTTTTTAATTAAAAACTTTATTTTCCACCAAGATGAAAAAATTTTCAAATCCAAATCCTATTTTAAGTTGTATTTAGTGTGACACAGTTCCACCCTTACCTTTCCAAATACTATCAATGATAAAGAACTGGTACTAGTCATACTATATTATCTGACAGTGTGGATGATAATATTGTTTCTATGGTAACCATTGATTGCAGCTTACTATCAGAGTTATTATGAATGGAACCAGTTTACTAGTAACATTGTTACAGTTGTTAGGCCTTGAACTCTCTTCTTAATCTCATACACTTTCATTCTTTTAGTTTATTCTAAAAAAAAAGATTTACTTAACCTTTTACTTTTAGTCTGCAATGTAGTTTTAAAATGTAAGCAGTCTATATTTTTTCACTTCTGTTGGCAGAGGTAATGCTCATTTTGCAATATGAACAGTTAGCATATTTTTATAGTATTTTCCTCAAATGAATATCTCATAAGCATTTTAACATTTTGTCATCAACCCCAGCACTCAATTTTAAGTCAAATTCCTTTTTTTGATATTTAATCCAGCACTTAAAGCTAGTGATGCACAGAATACTAAAACAAGATGGGAAATTTGTCAATAGTGGTCTGATTGGACAAATGGACAAAACACATTGTAGTGTTATAAAACTAAATGTCAAACTTACAAGATTTGTATAAATCTTTTGTATGGTGTAATTTTTTGATGTGAAAAGACTATCTTCTCATTATCATTTAAATAATTCCACAGTCACCACAGCAGCTAATTATTTATATAGAGCACTAGATTAAAATACAAATTTGTATTGCAGTGTTCTTCAATGTCATGAAATAAGCTGAATATGAACATTGTCCAGCAGAATTTTAACAAATGACTGGTACGCTTTCTTTTGAACTGGATTGTCTGGTACAGAATGTGAAAAATATATTTTTTCTTGTAATGTTGGATGATTTTAAAATTAGCAGCATTTCTTTTCTTGTCATTATGATTTTATCTGATGAAACAGGGTATGAACATTAAGAAAGATAAATTGATAGTTCTTAAGGAAATTTTGTATCCAATTTAGCCCATCTAAATAATAGAATAATATACGCCCACAGTATTGAATTTGAACAAAAAACTTGACAGTACAGTAACAATCACCAGAATGAAATATTCAACCTTCAGTCATACACTTCTTTTCTGGGGTGATAAATCTACAATATTTCATTAAAATCTGTCAAGAATTCTAACAAGGCAATAACTCATTAAATTTTTTTTGATATTTTTGATTTTCAAAATGTTTATCCTTATCCTTGGGTGATAATAAACAATTTCAGCAAGTTTTGTCAAAATCAGTAAGAATTGTGCCCTGTAGAGTGTTTACTAGCCAAAAATCGAACGCGTTTTAAATAACAAGGGCAATAATTCATATTAAATATATTTCGATAATGTTGATTTATAATAGGGTAACGATTTCCAAATCAGTAAAGAATTGTGTCTTGTAGACTGTTTACAAGCCAAAAGTCGAATGTGGTTTAAAGAACAAGAGCAATAATGCATATATTTTGAACTTTATTGAGTCTTTAAGCGCTTTAGAAAAATGTAATCTTTTTTTTTTTTTTTGTGAACAATATTTTATTCATGAATGAATAGGATTAGGGAACAGGTGTAAGCCTATATAACCCTTCTCCATAAATGTAATCTTTGATTAAATGAGATCTGGAATTATTTGGAAGTGGGCTATGAGACATTTTTAACATTTGTTGTGGATATCAACCCTCCAAATCATCTATGACATTAAAGCTAATCTCTGTTATGTAGGTACATAGAGCATTGTAAATTATCAAACACATTTTAGCCTGTTTTTGTCAAAGTACAGATTATTGATTGTTGGTATTTCCCATCCCATTGGCATTTGGAGATAAATGTTTGATGAACACATCTAATAGAGGTAAAACATGTTTAATAATAAAGTGGGTAGAATTGATCTCCATCCTGATTTCTGAATTACTATCAATATTTCATTTCTTTCCACTTAGATTCCAGTAGTAACTAGCATATTCATAAATTATCTTAAATTTCGGACCTTTTTTATACCCTCAAATGAAATGTGAAGCGTATATTGTTGTCACCCATGTCTGTCTGTCTGTCCACAATTGCTTGTGAACACTCTAGAAGGCACAATTCTTGACTGATTTTAATGTAACTTTGTGTTAGAGTATTTTTGCTCAAGGATGAACCCTACTGAAAATCAGTGAAATCAAAAAATATCTATTATGAGTTATTGCCCTTGGTCTTGAAAATGCTTTCAATTTTAGCTTGTAAACAAGCTAGAGAGCAATATTCTTGATGGATCTCGATGAAACTTGGCATGAGTATTCGTTATCACCTAAGGATGAACCCTATTGAAAATTAAGAATATCAAAATATGAATTATTGCCCAATTTTTAAATTTATTTTTATTGCGATTTTTGGCTTGTAATCATTTTACAAGACACAATTCTTTACTGATTTCAACAAAACTTGCTGGAATTGTTTATTATCACCCAAGGGAAATCAAAAATACCAAAAAATATTTAATAAGTTATTGCATTGTTAAAGGGATAATAGGCGTTAGAACGAACATAAAAAATTAAGTTCACTCAAATTTGGACAAGAACAGTATATATCCATCAGTGGACTTACCTGGTGTCATACCTGGTGTCATACCTATACATCAAAATCCCTCTAAAATCCGATAAATCCCCAAAATAAAGTAGTTAATCATAAAACGCTTGAGGAGCCGCGCTGGCTCAGTGGGTTAGACGCTTGCTCGCTAACCTGAAGGTCCAGGGTTCAATCCCGGCAAAGGTCGAGATGAACTTTCGAATTTTTCAGCCCGGGACTGACATGGAGAAAGTGTCTAGTCATTCGGATGGGACAATAAACCGAGGCCCCGTGTGCTACAGGCTGTGCACGTTAAAGATCCCTCGACAGTTGGAAATCGCAAAAAGAGTAGGCTAATGCCGCTGTCCTGGCAAAATTTCCCTCATTGCACACTGCATGGCGTTGCCTGTCTTCATAAGGTGCAGAAGAGTAGGACGTAAAACTCCATTCATTTCATAAAACGCTTGAGATATCCATCAAGCGATTTTCAAATTGTGTAAATATAAAAGGGAAGAAACTCTAACACACGTCCTTGACCCCTACTGTTGAAATGCACAATGATGTTTTTGCGTTGATTTACCAGACGCTTTTATTCTCAAACTCAATGGAATCGTCGCTGGCTCACTTTTTTTTTTTTAAAATTCCGAATATATTTTTATTGTGGCTTTTTAAAATTTGGTAAAGTGTGGGATGCATACTTATTTAACTAATAGTCAATATTAAACACAAATATAAGCCGTAGGACGAGTGTATTCTAACGCCTATTATCCCTTTAAAAAGTAAAATTCTTGACAGATTTTAACGAAACTTAGTAATATTGTACATTTATCATCCTAGAAAAGAAGTATATGCTTTAAGGTTGAATATTTAAGCTATCTTCTTGAATGATCTTACTCAAACTGATAACACCATATACGTATATGTGTTTTAGAGTATCTTCCAAACTTTGCTCAAGGCTCCGTGAATTTCTTGATTTTCTCCTTCAACACAAAAACAATCTGAAATTCAGTGCTACTTTTTCAAAGGATATTTGAAATCTTTAAGGTGGGACAGTAGTTGTTCTCAGGAACTTGTTCTTAGTGTATTGAAACTTGATGTGCAATATGTAGTTGAGTAATACCCTGGAAACCAAGAATGAAAAAAAATAAATTCAAGTTGATTTATTTGAAAATTAAGCTGATTAACTTAAGTTTGTGACCACCCATGCTATATCATAATTTTTACATTTTTCAGCTTCCAAATTCCTCTGATATTAGCTGAACTTAAAAATTCCATTAAATTGATACACTACATTGTTTTACTCAGAGTACACTGTAAATCTATTACTGCAATTTGATTTCATGCATACTATCACTGAGACAGCTTGAAATGACAGCTGTTATTTATATGGTTTTTAAATGTTATTTATATAAAATACTAGCACTTATTCCCGGCTTCGCCCGGGGTTATTTACATAAAAGTTAAAAATATCTGCGCCATATATTCGAGAGGCATTCTATTGGTTTTAATTGTAGACATGGTTATCCAAAAACAATTTGTCATCGGCTTCTGCGTACTTGATAACCGTTGGTAAATTTATTAATAGCCAAAGTAAATAAAAGAAATGCCGTTTCACTAGGCAGTGTTCAGTTTGTTTTTTGACAAAGTAAAAAACGAATGTGTAAACAAAGACACAGGTGCACATCTTTGCATTTCCAGGAATATCCATCCACAGTCTCGCCATCTCTCAGTTATGGTCACTCCCTTATATTGGCTGTAAAATGTTCTTCACATTTCTGGAAGGCTTGTTTACTGTGTTTGCATGACTGTTGATTTCAACATTTTGGACTAAGTAAATTATTGGTTTAAATTGTAGGCATGGTTATCCAAAAACAATTTGTCATCGGCTTTACCATGAAATATTTTTAATTCAATGCATGAGTAGTTAGTAGTGAAAAAGCATTCAGTACTTAAAAGTTAAAAATATCGGCGCCAAATATTTGAGAGGCATTCTATTGGTTTAAATTGTAGACATGGTTATCCAAAAACAATTTGTCATCGGCCTTCGCGTACTTGATAACCGTTGCTAAATCTATAAACAGCCAAAGTAAATAAAAGAAAATTATGGCGTTTCACTCGGCAGTCTTCAGTGTGTTTTTTGACAAAGTAAACAAAGAAACAGGTGCACATCTTTGCATTTCCAGGAATATGCATCCACAGTCTTGCTGTCTCTCAGCTATGGTCACTCCCTTATATTGGCTCTAGAATGTTCTTCACATTTCTGGAAGGCTTGTTTACTGTGTTTGCATGATTGTTGATTTCAACTTTTTTTGTACAAAGTAAACAACGAATGTCAAAACAAAGACTCAGGTGCACATCCTTGCACATACAGGATTGTGCATGCACATCATCTCCTTCCTGCCTGCCTTGAGCTATGGTGACCATACACACACACACACACAACACACACACACACACACGCACACACACAGACACTTCCTCTTATATATATAATAGATTTATAACCATATAATAAGAAATATTCCTATCTACAAAAGAGATCAGGTTATGCAATTCATTGATGAGGAGATGTTATATCAGTAACGTGGTTGATATAAAAAGTCTGATTCAAGAGAAACGTCTCCTCATTAATTCTCTAGATTGACAAGATTTGGTCTTCTGAGATCTTTGATTGATTTAGTTCCTGATTCATTATTTAGATTACATTTATTTCCATTATTCATTGCATAACATGTTCGTCTTATGACATAAACCTCATCTGAATATTGAAAAGAGTTGGGTTTTGTTAAGGAAGGTGAGGTCTGGGCGACTTTATAGTGATGGTGTTCGGTCATCATCAGTTTGATGTATGTTTGTCAAAGAAGGTTACACAATTTCACAAGCATGGAATCAAGACTTATTTTACACCATAAGAAAATTTTTTAGGACCTTAATTTGTACTTATAACACTGAAAAAATACTGATGTGCCAAGTAATGGGT